>JAOWBW010000630.1:0-48771 GCA_026119855.1 Campanula takesimana
TCTGGGAATGAAGAGGGTGGAGGGGTTAACTACCCAAATCAAGGTTTCCTCCTAAACAACTAAACCCCTCTAGTTAGCCCATGAACACTTACAACCCCTTGAGTTCTAATTTTACCCTAAACCCTTAAGGTTCTATTAACACATAAGTCTACTCTTACTAATTTAATGATATATACTTAAACTCAACAATTAACATTGCAAGTATTTATTTAACATAAATGCAACATATAATTTCAATAAATAATTCTAAGGCATGAAATTGAATAAACATATAATAGTCCAAAATAATAATTAAAATTAGAGCCCGATTTGGGTCGCTACACCTAGCCTATGGAATGGAAGCAGTGCTACCAATCGAATTAGAAGTACCATCACTAAGGGTTCTCTGGAAAACCAAGTGAATGAAGTCGCATGGTTAGACAGCCATTATGAACAACTAGCCCTGCTAGATGAACGACGACTCTGAGCCGCCGAGCATAT
This sequence comes from Campanula takesimana, assembly GCA_026119855.1. Classification (NCBI taxonomy): domain Eukaryota; kingdom Viridiplantae; phylum Streptophyta; class Magnoliopsida; order Asterales; family Campanulaceae; genus Campanula; species Campanula takesimana. The sequence goes on from JAOWBW010000630.1 coordinate 481, forward strand.
CCAAGCGTATCAACGGAGAATGGCCCGAGCATTCTATAAGAAAGTCAAGTCCAGAAACATCAAAGAAGGGGACCTTGTCCTAAGTGAATATCGTCCTGGACCATTCAAACCTATGGGAAAGTGGGGACCGAGATGGATAGGCCCTTACATAGTCAAAAAGGTATTCTCCGGAGGAGCGGTACAACTCGCAGACCTAGATGGAGATCAACTGCCGAAGCCCGTCAACATGGACAAGCTGAAGAAGTACTACTATTCATAAGTCCGTCCCCTATTTCAAAAAAAAAGAGAGAAAGCTCGCTAGGTGAAAACCCACAAGGGTGGCCTAGCAAAAATTAGAGCAGAAAGGCATGAGAAAAAGAAGCCCGCTAGATTGAAAACCTGAAAGGGCGGTCTAGGCAAAATCAGGGTGTGCGTAAAAAAATTATGTATATAGGGGACAGTCTCGTACGAGACCTATGTCTTGTGCGAGACCTGTCAGTCAACAGACATATTTTTCTCTTTCTTAAACAAGAACTACGATGACCTGAGCTCCTTATTTAATTGATGTAAAAGGAGAACGTAGGAAGCCTTTTGGTCCGGTCTATTCAATAAATAAAATCAAAATCTTGTCTTCTTATTAATTGAATGCATTTCAAGAAAGCAATAAAAAAAATTCTAACATGAATACCAACTTGCAAAAGAAAATAAATAAAATACTAAAAATCTAAACATTGGTCTATCTATGGCAATCTCTCGATACTCCTAAGGACCTATTTCTTCCTTAACTTAGTAGGGGCTTGACCACGATCCGCCTTGTCATCCCTCTTCCTCTTAAACCAAGGTATCTCAAAAACGGGAGGAACATCAAGTCGACTGAACACCGAGGGAGTCAGTCTCGCGAACACATGAGGCCTATCCAGAGCTTGAAATTTACTGGGAAGTCCGTTCGCTCTCTTCTCGTAAAAGTCACTATCCAGAAAATCTTGAGTGGCATCTGATCTGACATTAGAAGGATCCTCCTTAGCCTCCTTCTTCCTTAAATTAAAGCTAGGCTCGAATTGGTCCCCCAACAGAGAGCGGCGGATCTCAACAATACCCTCGAACACTAGGACGGAGTTCTGAGAGAAACCAATTCAAGTATTTATCCGACAAATAGATGCTCCCTCCATCATGACGAAGATTGGTCCAACGATACATAGTGGTGCCTTGCCCCCAAGCGCGAGCCAAGCTCGTAGAGAACTCTGAGTCCATGAAAGAAATGTCTCGAGGTCGTCCCCCTGACAAGAAAGTGTCCTGCTGTTGACCGAATTGTCGCATTACCCTCTGAGCAAAATAGAAAGGGAGTCCCTCAAACCCGGAAGGACGACCCTGTCGTACCCAAGGGTATTAGCTACAAACCTCCTCACCTTCCAAAAGGATGGGCACCAAGTGATATCATTGGTCTCCGCTTTAGCAAAAAGATGAGCCCACTCCTCAATGCTGAGACCCTTCTTCACTAACAGTCTCCGCCTATGGAAAGTATAAGGAGAATACTCGACAGAGAGTCTAACAATTTGAAATGTTCTCTAAGCCAAATAGTCAACAATAAGGGACTTCCCCGAGTCATAGAGCCAGTTCAGTGTAACTCATCAAGACCATGAAGGGTCTCCCCCAAGATGAGAGGGATTATGTTGAAGGCCCATCCTCTAGCTTGCAGAACGATGTCCATGAGCTCCGTGTCCACCATGCCACACTTGCTCATGAAAATCACGCTTCGAAATAAGCACAATGCCAAGAGACAGCACTGGGAATCTACACCGTGGCCACGAGTCACCCAACCTTTAAATCTCCTAGGCAAAGCGTGGAGATCGACATAGCGGTTATGAATGTAACTCTGCGCCTCAGGAAGGCCAATACTCAATAAGTCCCTAAGAGACTCCGCCAGTACCTTGTCACAATTAGGAACCGCAATCACCCCGGTCAACGGCATATCTAAGATAGCCGCCATCTCCTCTACGGTAGGGACCATCTCATTAAGTGAAAAGTTGAGGAGGTGAGTTGATGGATCCCAGAAGTGTGCAACTCCCTTTAAAAGGTCCCATTCCGGCTTTAGATTCTTCAAGGTGAAAAGAATCTTAAACCCGAACATCTCCACAAATCTCTCTTGGCGAGGTTTATTGAATGAGTGAAAGAACGTTGCTAAATCGCCCTTGTAGCATTCTACTAACTCTAAATCCAAGGAAAACTCATCAACAATTATTGATGAAGGGACGGACTTACTTAGGGCCATTGGGAGAAAAAAGTTGAGAATTTTACTCCAAAAGAAAAGTTCCCAGAACTGATTCAAGGCTGTATGGTATTCTAGGACGGACTAGAGGTGTTATATACAAGTTTGGACACCGAATCCTCGAGGAAAAAGGAGAAACAGCCGCAGATTGAAAGGATAACTCGTACGAGACATCGATGTCTCGTACGAGACATCTCCCAGTTCAGAACAGCAACAACTCTGCTCAAATCCCAGGTTGCCCGACAAGTCAAAACATGTCTCAATCACCTCAGAAATCCACCCGAAACAGTTCATACATCACATATATATGGCCCAACGCGAATCCATTTCATCATAAAATTACCCCTCGGTTGACCAACAGGATGTGAGTCAATACATTTACACAGTCAGAAATAAAACTAAAATTAACTAATGTGTTGTGTGTTAGAGTTAGGAAATAACTATTGCATAGGTACAAACCAAAGAAAGAAAAAGTTGTCTTCGCCTACGCCGAGGTAATAAATACATAATTAACAAAAGAGGAGAATGGGGGAATCCTATCTAGGATGTGTCGCCACTGCCACACTATCATCCGTCGGTCCGAGGCCTCTTCCCGCAAGAAGCTAGCTCCACCGTCTGCTGAGCCAACCGTCCAAGCAGCCCCGATGTCTCTCTCTTCATCCTCTTGGCATAGGCCATAAACTAGGCAAGCCATCCCGCGACCTCTCTATACTCGACAATAGGCACCTGTTGAATACAGACATCAAAATCTTCAGATAAATAATAAACAGAAAGATGAAATGGTAGAATGACAGAAATAACGGAAGAAGGGTCATGAATCATGCCATTGTCGCATCAGCAGGAGGCACGAGTTCCTTAGGCATATCGAAATGCGCAGGAAGATCCTCAATGCTCTCTATCCCCTCAGCCACACTATAGGTAAATGAAGTTGGTCCAAGCTGTAGACGGAAAGGGACATGAACAACTCCCTGGGCCTGACCCTGATCATCCTCTATAATCAACCGAGGTATGAGACGAGCGAGAATGTCCTGATAATCAGCCTCCAAGGATATATGTCAAAAGCATCATGACCAATAATGAGGTCCCCTCTCTCCTCCTCCGCGATGGCATAAGAGTTAAGCATATGAGCCGGCGGGTCCAGAGGAACAACGACATCGACTCTGCCACCACCCTGCTGGCGAGAGACTCTCTCTCCTAAGTAAAAGCATCCCCCACCAAGGCCGATCATCAGCAATCTCATGCCAGTGAACCCATAAACATGGTCAATGCCCATACTCCGCCATAGGAAGAAAGCGACAGCAGACTCAGGGACGGCCTCCCATCTGTCAAAATACAGCCTCATGCGCTCCACCGTCATGTCGGCCCCTCGGCCTACTCATCAAGGGTATCCCTGTTATCCCGGCGCCATCTCAAAGTATCTGGGAACATAACAGTATTGTCTCGAAGATTGAAAGAGAAGAGACCAAACATGGCGTATCCCCAGGCCTGCAAAATAGGAGAAACATAAAAGATGTCAATACACAATAGCTGAGATGAAAATGCTATCAAAATAAATTGGGTTGACACAAAGGAGGAATACAGAAGAAGATGAGTATTGTACCTCCCAGGCATGACTGTAGCCGCCTAAGCCAGCGTTTCGCCCGATCCCGCGAACTCTCATCCATGGCCACATAGCAGTGGGCCAAGCCAGAAGAACCCCAACTAGCATCAGTAACATGCTACATATCCCTCAGGCAGCTCAGCAGAGTAAAAAGGGCAGTCGACGCATGGTTAGCAAAAAGCGTCTCAGAAAAGGCCTACCACAGAAAGCCACGGACAGCTGCAATACAGGTACCGGTCAAATGCATCTGGCCAGCATTAATAGTCACATAGGCATCGACCTTGTGCCTCAAGGCCTGAAAGGGACACCCTTGCCTAGGGTACGCACAGAGAAACCCAGAAAATGCATCATATCGTCCCTGCTAGGAGTAAAGTCCGCATCTACCTCAAGCGGCTCACCGACGATGGAAAGCCCAGTAATGGCATGGAAGTCAGTAGAGGTCATGGTATCCTCCCCCCACCATATGTGCATGGTATGAGTACTATCCCACCAGCGCTCCCGGATGGCCTGGAGCAAGTGCACATTCCTCCTCTCACCGACAAGGCCGTCAAAGAAGGGTTTCAATCCGAGATTCTCGATCTCTTCCTTCATCTCGCCATTGAAAGTTGCCCACCTCCCAGAGACCGCTCGTACGCTTCCTCTACATTTATTGATCACCCTGAATGACTGCAAACAACAGAGACAAAAGAGACAAATGTCAGAAAAACGGTAAAATCCTCATTCAAGCATTTTACCCGAAAAGTCACAGAATTTCCTTGAACGACAGTCAAAATCATGTACTACCATACTACAATGTTTTTCAGCATCAACAAGGGTGAAATTCCATCGAAAGATCAGCCATGCATGATAAACCCTAGCAGCAATAATTCTAGGTGAAAAATTGGCGAAAGTCAAATTGCTAGAACACTAAATTGAGACATGCAACAACAAAATTGACCTGGAAACTCAATCAGAGGAAGAGATCCTTACCCGCCTAGTCCGAACGGCGTGAGAAACTTGGTCCTCCAGGAACGGGCACAACTCATCCGTTGCCCACACTTTACCCTTCATATGCCTACCAAAGAGGTGCTCTTTGTGGGAACTATGCACACCGGCCATTTGAAAGGGTGGGAATCACTAGATCTTGGTGAAAACAAAGATTTTTGAGTGAGAAAATCGCCTAAGGTCGAAAGCTCCCGAGAATGAAATAGAAAAGTGATTTGAAAATCACTTTTAGCGCCTGATATGTCTCTGTTCTGCGCAAAAACAGATAAGTCTCGTACGAGACATCGTTCCCTCGTACGAGGTATCCCTAGAAAAGTCTCAGAAAACCATGTTTTCTTGGAAAATTCCAGAAAGGTCAAAAAAAGCCCTGCTTTAGACCAAGAGGTCAAATCTGAACCCGGTTCAAGATGGAACATTGAGTCGTCAACAAATGGATATTTTCAGAATTGGAACAAGCAAAGTTGTTTCTCAGTACGAATTTATTCTCACCGCGCATCCAAGATCATGGGTGAGCAACGAAATCTGCATCAGCAAACTTTAAACCCATGACTGTCATCAAGACGTACGTTAATGGCACAGGATTTACAACCGGGTATCCCACGACTGTTATCAAGACGTAAGTTAATAACACAGGATCCCACCATTCAGAATCCCACAATTGTCATCAAGGTGTAAGCTAATGGCATAGGATTCACATTTTCAACGGAAAGGCAGTCTCGTTGAAAGGGGAAGAGTGGTCCAAGTAATTGGCGTCTCTAAAACTGGGTATCCCCACGACTGTTATAAAGACGTAAGTTAGTAACACAGGATCCCACCATTTAGAATCCCATAATTGCCATCGAGACGTATGTTAATGGCATAGGATTCACTTTTTCGGCGAATAAGGCATCCTCATTGGAAGGAGAAGCAAGGATCCAAGTAATTGGCGTCTCCAAACCCAGAGTCCGATAATTGTTATCAAGACGTATGTTAATAACATAGGATTCACATTTTCCGACGAATAAGGCAACCTCTTTGGAAGGAGAAGCAAGGTCCGGGTAACTGGCGTCTCCAAAATCGAAGACGGTTCGTCATCAACAAACAGGGCATGTTCAGAATTGGAGCCAAAGAGATTGGTTCCTCAGCATGGATTGCAACTGGAGACGATTCGTCATCAACAAAAAGGAGTATGTTCAGAATTGGGTTAAGGCCATTGATTCCTCAGTATGGTACTACTCTCTAAACTCTAAGCTTTACTTACCGCAAGTATTGTTTTCGAAAAATGATTTTCAAAATACCTTAAACCTCAGTTTTTGCGTATTTTCAGAGTCGAACTACGTTTGGTCTGATTTCCTTCCGAGGAATACGTAGGCAGCTTTTTAGCACGACCATACCCCTAGTTCAAAATGGCGCCTTTTCTATCGACGACGGTACTTCATCCATAAGTATCGTCGCTGAGAGCTCTGTAGACACCCCATTTGGACGTTCATTTATAATCACACTACTTCTGTGTCTCGCCTTTGATTTGGGTCAAAACTCATTAAGTTGGACATGTTTCGTTAAGTTTCTGACTGACTCTGTTAGTCAGGGGCCAAAATGAACATTAAAACTGCTGCAGAGGCAAAAATGTGATTCCAGCACATGGATGTCTCGTACGAGACATTGATGGCTCTTACGAGGTATCCCCCCTTGACATTCGGATTTTGGTCAGTTTCCTTGTTGATCTTAACCCCTTTACTTGGCAAACACTCATGCAATCCGGGGAAAATCCCATGGACGATTCTAGAGTCCAAATATACCTCTGTGAGAATCAAGTCTTGGATTCCCACCTCAACTTACCTTCTTGGCTACAACCCTAGGTCCAAAAACCCCTATAAATATAGTTGTTCTTGGCTAGAATGACTAATAGTGAATTAACGGTCAACTCTAGACTCCAAATCTGATCAAAGAAGCTCTCATAATCAGCCCCTCTCTGATACCCACGAAATTTGGAAGATCAAGGCCATCCATAGGATTCTTGAAGAAAACGCTTAGGTAAAATCTTTGCTTTCTATCTTCTCATCTCCTTCTTTGCTTTGAAGTAGTGTGATTCCATTAAAGGATCAGCCTAGAGCCTCTCCAATCCATGGAGATGGTCTCGAGGCACATGATCCGACATCCCAAATAAATAGAAATTATTTATTTGTTTGTTTTTTTCTTTTTTGGTACATGAATGCATGATTTTGAAACGATGATGGTGATTTCTTAGCAAGACCAATCCTAGATTGGGTGAATTGGGTGCTCCTTGACCTTCCCAATTTATAACTTAACCCCCGAATCTAGACATCTCAGTTTGTGTTCCGACAATAACATGGTGGCGACTCTCAAATCAACAAAAAGGTAAATCGAAGGACGAAAATGTTCCTCAAAGGAAAACCTCGCTCGCAAACACTTTATCAACCAAAAGTGACATTATTAAGGTTAAATCGTAGTTTGGATGGTAAAGATTGTGACTTTACCACCCAAACATGATAATCATAGCCATAAATGAACAAACATAACATTAATATACAAGGGCTCTCTCCATATGTGTAATGGATCACCAAGCCAAAAGTAAAGACATTAAAGTAAATGACATGAATATAAATGACATAATGTAAATTTCATTAACATAATAAGCCATGATCATCCTTTGGTTTGTAACCCTTAATCACACACAAAGTCATGATGGGCACCGTGGAATAATTTCATGACTTGGTTCCAATTGATAATATCACATGAAATGTAAAGACATTAAAAGGAGATCATCAACAAGACAAGTAAATAAAGATATGACAAGGTAAATAAAAGAGGTGAAGAGGAAATGGGGAGAAGGAGGTCTCATCAATGTTTGATTCTAGCCTATCTTCTTCTCTTTCACTCAATTTTTGATAATGTTTGTGTTTCTGCTATGAATCCAGCAGAGTTTCTGTAAGAAAAACTATTTTCTCCCCCCTCCCCTGAAATGATCAGCAAGGGCCTTAATTTATAGGGACTGATGGCACCCAAACCATCCGTATGGCTGGGGCTCTCTCGTGGCCACACCATCCATACGATTCTCTCTGGCGAGCTTCTAGATTTTTCCAATTTTATTCCAGAACAGTTCTAAAGTTTTTGGTTTGTTCTAGTAGGGTCCTAGTCTATCAGTTTATCCCTGAATAATACCAAGAGTTCCTCTAAGATGGTTTCAATTCAGATTGGGGTACTTACAGGGTCGGGATTACGTGCTCGGGTCGTTACAAATGATATCAGAGCGGACCCCCCACCTGTAAGGCTTGCGAGCTCGCCGGGGGGATGATCTGGGTATTGTTTGGGACTTGCCGGGGATGGCAAGGATTTAAGTGGGGGTGTTTGTCTTACCCCATCTCACATCAGAAAGATATGGGCTTTGATTGTGATATATAAGCCTCCACTATACTACCATTGAGCACCAATAACATCTATGGACTTTTGAGTGGGCCTGTGGTAAGCTAAGTAGACCCATTTGTTGTGCTCAGTGGGCCAGTTGCGTGGTGCTTATGTAGCGGGTCAGGCTTGCGGGCTTGCGCGCTCGGGTCGTTACAGTTCCTTTCAAACTGTTCTAGTTCTTCTTCCAGAGTTTCAATCCAGTCTGCAATAACAAGCAATTCATTTATCTTCTTTAGATCCATTTAAGAGATAAAAGCACTGTATAAGACTTCTTCTTTAATGTTGGCTCTTGTTTGAACTCCTTTTGAAATGTCTCCAAGAACTAAGGTTTTATGGTATTCTTCTCTGAATTTATGATAGATTAGGAGATCAATGTAGATAGATGGTGATGGTCTAGGAATAACTTGGATGGATGTCTCTTGATTAGATAAACTAGGTCTGCTATCAGCACTAGGTCCATTATTAGACCTAGGTCCAATATCAGAAGTGAAATTTTGGCTATTGTTTGTAATGATGGAAGGTTGATTATCAGAAGGTTGAGATATGGTAATATCATTGGTTTTAAAATTGCTAAATGAAGGAAAACTTTCAGAAGTGCTTTTAGGAAGGTTATAAGCAAGATAGTCAAGGTAGACATTTTTGGCTTTTTGGGAAATAATGGGTGAGGGTTCTGGAAGTGAGTCATGGTTCCAATATTTTCACCAAATTCACTGGATTTCAGGTCAAAAGCACTAGGGGATTCCTAAAAAGTCCACATGAATGGATTCCTAAACAACCATTCTTCTTTTGTTGTAAACTATGTAAGCCTTGCTGGTGGCAGAGTAGCCAAGAAATATGCCTTTATCACTTTTGGATATAAATTGTCTAAATTGTTCTTTCCATTATTGTGGATGGAACACTTACTTCCTAAGGCATGAAAATATGAAATTGTAGGTTTCCTCCCATTCCATAGCTTATATAGAGTCTTCATGTGATACTTGTTGATTAGAGTATTGTTTTGGACATATACTACAATTGTAACAGCTTCACCCCAAAAGTATCTAGGAAAATTTTCTTCAGACAACATGGTTCTAGCAGCTTCACTGATGGTTTTATTTTTCCTTTCAGCAACTCCATTTTTTTGAGGAGTTCTAAAAAGTTGTGACTGGTGCCTTGTTGATTGTAGTATTCTTCAACTCCAGTATTTTCAAACTCAGTACCATGATCAGATCTGATTTTGATCACTTTGTTATCTTTCAAGTTTTAAATTTGATTGAAAAGTTTCAAAGGATGACTATGTGTCTCGTCTTTGATTCTATGAGTAAAATACAGATAGATCTTGTATAGTCCTCAACAATAACAAGAGAATATCATTTGCCACTAAGACTTCTTCTTCTTTTAGGTCCAAATAAGTCCATATGAATAAGTTCAAGTGGCCTATTGGTGTCCAATCAATTTTTCACCTTAAAAGATGTCTTTTTATGTTTTCCACAGTCACAAGCATTGAAAAGCTTATTGTGAGAACCCGCGCTCGAAACCTCTTTTAAAAGATTTCGCGCTCGTGTCCTCACACAATGGTTACCCTACTTTGGTTTTAAAAATAGAGTCGCCACCTCATTTTATTGTAGAAAAATAGAGATAAAACCTTTTTGTTTGAAAAATGAGAAAGTGGGTTCGGGGGGGCTAAGTTACGAGAGGAGAAGGTGATTAGCTGCACTCCGCTCGCCCTTACGGTCTCTAGCATGCTTCCTCCTACGCTTGATTTTAGTACCTTTTTGAAATGCCTTGTTATGCCCTAACTTTGAGAAAAATGTGTGTTTATGTACAAGGGAGTCTCCTAGTCTAGGCATGTTCATTTGATCGCAACCGGGAACAGGTTTGGGTGGATTGCCGATTGGTTTTGAAAAGAGTTTGTACACATTTAGAAAAGGAAAACATGTAAGGGGGATAGAGGTTTATGTACAAATTATACACATATACACAAAAATGGGAGACAAATCCCATATATGAATGAATGTCCAAGCAAAGGGTTGATGTTGAGGTTCAAGGGCTGCTGCAGAGTTTCATGTTAATGTACCTATCCAAAACTAATCCAAATCCAGAAACAAAACTTGGGATTTACTCCCAACACGTTAGATAACACATATGAATTTTTGTAGGATTTATGGATCAATTTATGGAGCTCAAATCATGCAAAGAACATTGACACAAATCTGCCCAGAACAGGAAAAATATGGCAGGTCAGACTTTCATGACAAATGTACTCTATCATAACTTATGAAGGAAAAAAACAAAACATGAAAGTTGAAGATAACATTTCAAATATGATGTTTGCCAAGTTTCAAGTCCAGAAAACATGTTTATAAAGGACCTTTGACATTTAGATGTCAAAATCTGGAAATTGTTAATCTGAGAATGAGCACTTGATTCAAGAAATGAAAAGAGGTATTTTCTGAGGTCAAAAAATTATTTTAAAATCGTGATCATTTTCCTTAGTCCGTTTAGAACAAATATTATGTTTTGACCTCAGCTTGAAAACCAAGATTTTATAGATTTTTAAGTATGAAAACACAAGTTGGTCAGAAACACAACAAACAAGACAGCATGTCTGGGCTACGAAAATGTCTTTCAAAACATGACTTAAACTTGTAATATGACCACAAAACATGGCATGCATCATATTCAATATGTAAGAAACAATTTTAATATTTTGATATAAGTCCATAAACGAAGTTATGATGGAGTAAAAAGGACATGCAAAGCATGATTTGAACAGAGTATGCTGAACTGGTTACATGCATCACCAAAATGGGCATGAAAACATGATCTAAACTTGGAATGGGTTCATGCAACTTGGGGAATTTATTCATTAACATGTTATTAACATTTTCAAGTATCTATTGAACAACAAATATGAACAAAAACGTGGATAAACATGAGGAAGCAAAAAGTGGACAGATTGTGCATATGTTGGACAAATGAACCATATCATGCTTAGATTTGACATTCAAGCTTTGAGATTAACACAAAATGAACATGAAACACATATATACATAATGGAGATTAATTTTGGACATTTACAACATATTTACATGAAGATTTACAACATAGAACATGGATTACATGGAGAAAATGGGAGTCTAGCCATTCTAATGGCTAGACTCTAAATCTAACACATAAAAGTCTACATTTTTACAATCTACCACTTACATAGAGAGAGTCTTACCTATTTTAGGTTGGTGAGGGGGGTGCTTCCTTTGCTTCCAAGGGAAGGCTTTTAGATTTGTTTGGAGTTTGAGAGGTTGGATTGAAGAAGTGTTGTGTTTGCTTGAGTTTTAGAAGTGTTTGAAGTTGTTTGAGGTGTTTGGAGTGGTTGTTTAGGTGGTTTTGGGGTGGTTTAGTGGTGGTTGTATGGTGGTTGAGTGGTGGTGTGGTGGTGGGGCTATAAATATGCAAGAACTAAAGAGAGAACTTGGAAGGTGGAATGAGGTGAATGTGTTGCTCTCTCCTTCAAATGAGATAGATGGAGGGTATTAGGGAGGAGGGAGGTGGTTTTCTTTGGACCAAAGTACCCCTAGGTGAGTGGTAGTGGAGGGTGATCAGCCATACTTCGTCATTAAGGTGATAGTGGAGAGCAAGGTGGCCATTAACATGAGAAAAACCAAGGAGGAAGCAAAACTGCTGGAAACTGCTGCAGGAGCCGTACGGCTATAATGGGTCCGTTCTCCCTCCCCCCCCCCCTTGTGGCCGAACGGTCACCAGAAGATATGCTGAGTCATTTTGTCTGCCACGTGTCGTTTTCTGATTGGTCCACAAATGTTGACTCACCCTTTTTGAATGCTCAGCCTGCAGCCACGTTTGAGAAGCCATATAAGGTGTATTTGCATTATTTCCGGCTCCATTTTCTCGTTCCGTAATGTCCCGAACTGCTCCGGTGCGCGCGTAACGGTCATCCGGTTGCTCTTGCCTCCAACACGAAAGTTGCTAGTTGTAATTTTCTGATCACAATGATATATCTGAAATATGTTAACAAGGGATAACATAATATAATTTTAAATGCAAAGGATGACCGGTAAAAGGCTTTCTAAGGGTGCGGGGCCCGCCGTAGGGTCCCGACGCTCGATTTTCGGAAAATACGCCTATTTGCTCGGTTTTGAGTCCTAATCATGAATCCGGACTCAGTTTTCCCATCCGATGCACCGATAAGACGGTCGGTAGTCCTGAACCGCCAAATCTAGGGTTTTAGGTCAATTATCGCGCTTAGACCGATTAAAGGGTTGGTTTTAGGGGTGCGAGATCGGGGTGTCTACAGAGCCCCTCGTCAAATTCACTTGTAATGTAAAGAGGATTCGATGATTCAATATAGACAACCGATCTCGTCTAGGGTTTAACGGCTGGGCCCAAAGTAGGGCTTCCTACGTATCCCTTTCGGGAATCAAGCCTCCGTAGTTCTACTCAAGCAAGCAAACAAACACAATCAAATGGTCGAACTCGGGGACCCGAGATTCCTACGTATTTCTTTCGAGAATCAGACCAATCGTAGTTTGTCTAGAAGGGATGCATTGAGAAATTTAATTCTCTTTGCTGGGGATTGGGGTAACATCATTTGATTTGACAAGACTGGCGACTGAGCTCTTGCATTCGATCTGCCTACGTATCCCTTGCGGGAATCAAGTCGGGGCGTAGTTCTGAGGGGCGAGAACTATTCGTCATCTCGATCCTAAGGGTGAGATCTATTCGGCTTCTCGAGCCTAAGGGTGAGATCTATTCGGCATCTCGAGCCTAAGGGTGAGAACTGCTAGGTGTCTCAGACCTGAGGGTGAGAACTGCTAGGTGTCTCGGACCTAAGGGTGAGAACTGCTGGGCGTCTCGGACCTAAGGGTGACAAAGATTTAGGGGGTGAGAACTGCTAGGCGTCTCGGACCTGAGGGTGAGAACTGCTAGGCGTCTCGGACCTAAGGGTGAGAAAGATTTAGGGGGTGAGAACTGCTAGGCGTCTCGGACCTGAGGGTGAGAACTGCTAGGCGTCTCGGACCTAAGGGTGAGAAAGATTTAGGGGTTGAGAACTGCTAGGCGTCTCGGACCTAAGGGTGAGAACTGCTAGGCATCTTGGACCTAAGGGTGAGAACTGCTAGGCGTCTCGAACCTAAAGGGGAGAAAAATTTAGGGGGTGAAACTGCTAGGCGTCTCGGACCTAAGGGTGAGAACTGCTAGGCGTCTCAGACCTGAGGGTGAGAAATTCTGGGCGTCTCGGACCTAAGGGTGAGAATTTCTAGGCATCTCGGACCTGAGGGTGAGAACTGCTAGGCGTCTCTGACCTAAGGGTGACAAAGATAAGAGGGCGAGAACTATTCGGCGTCTCGAGCCTAAGGGTGGAAAGGATTTAGAGGGTGAAACCTAGGTTCTCATACCTAAGGGTTGTCTATGATTTAGAGAAAAAATAAGACGTAAACTTTCCAAAGCCAAAACATTTTAATTGTAAATAAAAGTAACAAACAGATAACATGTGCATATTTCAAGGATACGCTGCAACTTGCTGTTGATGATGGGAGGATCGTTGTACGCTGCTGCATTTGAGAAAAGCTTGAATCCTTGCCTTAGAGTTGTTGTGTGATGAGATTTTTGATTCTTGCTGTGCAGAACACGGTGGGATGTGCGGGGTAGTCTCAATCTTCTGCAAAATGCTTTGATGCGTGCGTGGTCGCTCTTGCGGTGCCAATATATCCTTTGCAACGTCTTGATGCGTGTGTGGTCGGACTTGCGGTGGCAAGATCTCCTTTGAAACGTTTTGATGCGTGTGTGGTCAGACCCGTGGTGACAGGTTGCCTACGTATCCCTTCAGGGAATCAGACCTTACGTAGTTTGAGTTTGTGAAAAACTCGAAAAACACAATTTGATTGGAACAGATGTGGTGTGATGTTGAAGAATACATTTCTTGAGGGGTTTGGACGTGACATGTCCTCGGAGATTGGATTTGAGTACCTGCATAAGACCTTTCACAAGCATACAGATATATCGTGACATTACATGCTAGGAAGTGTCATACATGCAACAAAACATCATGATTAAAGATCGAGAGATAAAGAACATATCACTTTGAGAACTGCTCGCTTTGATGAACTTCGAATGAGGATTTCTTTTGCAATTTGAATTTGAACTTCGAACCTCATTTTTTTTCTTCTTTCTTTTTTTTTCAAAATGGAAAACACACATTTTTTTAATCATTTTCTTTTTTTGACACGCGTGCATTGCTTGCATTTCAACCATCATTCTTTTTATAAATGAACAAAGTGTTTATGTGCAAAGAGGGAGAATCGGAAAGGAAGGAATTGAAATGCGAAATTTTCTTTTGAAGATTTTAAGAATTTTGAGAGTTATGATGAGGATGAATGACGGGGCGAGGATGGAAGCCTAGCGCGGGTACTCGAAAGGTAAATTCCGATACCCATTTGATCATATCTACTCGACGATGTCTCTCGAGATGGAATATTTGAATCAGCCCCAGTTGTTGACCATGGAAGCCCCATGTATCTTGGTGATGAGGCTTTAAACATCGGCAGCGGAAGCCCCAGCGTTTCAATGATAAGCCCCCATACTCGATGCTTCATTATTAAGGACTCAGCTGTCTGGAAGAGTGGCTATATTATATGAACCAAATGTGAAATCCCTGGCCTTTTCTGGGAAGTGAGTTCTGGGCTTACCGATTCGAAAGTGTGTTCTGACATCCTATTTGCGGGGGAGTTAACTGTCTTTGTAAAAGCCTCATGAGAATTTTGGTGTTCAAATATTCGAGAGTCGCGGGGGCTCATTTGCTTCCCAAAAGTGTTCTTATGTTCTCTTGCCTGAAAATGGGTTCTGACATCCCGCTTGCAGGGAAAACCATTGCTATTTAGGAAAATCTCGCAAAGTCTTGATACTCTATCACCCAAGGGTCATGGGGACTCATTTGTTGCGCTAGAGACTATTCCGTAATCATCGTTCTGTTGCTGAGGACCACAATGTTTTGAAGAGTTGTCCTATCTTTCAATATTTGACCATGTGATTTGGATGGGAAGCCTCAGAAGTTCCCTGAGAGTGACTGTCTTTTGGTATCCCACTTGCGGGGGAAGGTGCGTTTATACCTTCTCACTACTTCGATGTTTCATTACTGGGGACCCCGCTGTCTGGGAGGGTGGTCACTTCTTCGGTGCTCATTATTGTCATTTAGATGTGAGACTCCTGACTTTGTTCAATATCAAAATTTGACACTGGCTAGCAATCTGTTACGTTGTCCCACTTGCGGGGGCACGTGACACCTCACGAGAAATTTTCGACGTCATGATGTTTCATTCTGGGAGACCTCACTGTCTACAAGAGTAATCCCATTTTTAGTGCCTGTGCATTATAGGAGTGGGACCCTAACATTGTCAAATGGTAGGTGTTGTTCTTACTGATTCAAACTGACAACATGAAGTAGACGCTCCAATGTCCCTCTTGCGAGGGAACATAACTGTTATAGAGGCTGCCTAATGCTCTGGTGATTATTCGATGGATGATCGATGAGACCGCTGCGTCATTCAAAGGTTTGTACCCGAAATTGATGTCATTGGGAATCAAACTGCTTTGAGGAGTTTTCCCGGTCGTTTGATGCATATCCTGGTGGTTTCAGATGTAGGACTCTTGATTTTGTCCTGGAGCAGATCTCGAGTTTATTGAATCAAACTGTTGACTGGAAAATTGCTCTGAGGTCCCACTTGCGGGGAACTTAACCGTTCACGAGAATTATCACAAAGTTTTGATATTTCACAGCCGGGATTAAGGAAGCCCCAGTGTTACCCAAAGCAAGCTTTACCATCAGCGTTCCTTTGAAGAGGACCAAACTTCTTTGAGGAGTTGTCCTATATTTTGTTAAATGAAGACATGTATCGTTCAAAGCCAGCGATGCTCGATCATGTGTTACTGTGAATTCCAAATCAAACTCCAATCTGTGATGTGCAGCCCCAATTTATGTCTGTTTGAGATTTCAGGCATCAAAAGTCTCATTCATCTACCTCATTACAACCCATGGCATTCAGCCCCAGATTAGGTTCATTCATTTGAGAGTGTCTTGCCTTTTATTTGGGATTTTGAACATTTGAGATTTTCATGCGCTTGTTTCTCTTGCTGTAACAGTTTTCAGGAATTGACAGGGGAAGGCACGAGGCCAGTATTTTGGGAAAGCAAAGAAAGATCCCGTGAGATCCTTGACATTGTTTTTGGGTAGAAAAATATATTGACGGAAGGACGAGAGTAGGGGGAAGACCCTAGACTCGAGGAAATTGCTCACATTTTGAAATCAATGACTCAAGATTAGAATTCGCGTTAATGGTCAAGTGCTTCAAAATTAAAAAGTTAATTTCTATTTTTTTAGAAAAGATTTATTTGGACTCAAATTAGACCGTGACAAATCGAGATGAGAACACCATCAAATAACTGTCATAATTGGCACCGCCTGTTGACCTTGTGAATGGGAGGTCCTCGATCCATCTATGCAAGTATTGATTTTTGTTTGACGTTAAGTTTGTTAATTTGAGTACGCATCATGATCAAGTGGTGAATCTCAGTGTGTGTGTGAATACCGACTCTCCCTTTGTTTTCAAACTTGGCTTAGTTTACAAAGTCGAGTACATCGTCATCCCTTACTTTATTGATTTTGTCCATCAAATAAGGCATTCCCAGAAAGCAAAATGACACGCCCCCAGGTCCCGGGATTCCCTAATAGAACCTCGAACCTGGTGCGCGTAACTAACAAGAAACAAGAAACTAATGGGAAACAGGAACAATACCTGTTAAAAACAAAACTGACATGATATATATACTCAAGAGTAGGGAGCTAAGATAGCTCACACGAGTTCTAGACCAAGAAAATTAAAACCAAAATGGTTACATACAGCGAAAGACATGCCTAGCAAATAAGCTGGCATCAAGAACTGTCTAGGGACAACAATTACTACACGAGTCTACCCCAAAACAAGCCCAGAGTTTAATTAACTCATACAACATCGTCCTTACCAAAGTGTAAAAGGACACTAACTTCGAACAAGAATATCCTGCTGAGTAAGTTCCCAGCTAAACCGAGCCTCACTGCGTACTATCCCCTGCTTTCCTGGGGGGGAACAATTAAACAAATAAAGGGTGAGATAAATCTCAGTAAGCTATTAACATGCAACTATATGTCATGTTATCATGCAATACAAGTAGATACTCAACTAAACATATATCAAGTATCATCAAGTAACAAGTATAGGAGAGACTAAGCCAACTCAACAAGTAATCAAGCTCAAGAAAAGTTCAGGTAACAAGTAGTCAAGTAGTGTGAGAGGCTAGACCAGCTCACCAAGATGCACATAGGCCTATCACGCATTTGTACCTGAATCCTTCCTTATTCCTCCCAAGAATACCATTTGTTGTCGATGCTTTTCTAGCTGAGGACAACCAAGAACAAGAACAAGAACTGCTGTGCAGTATATAAGAAGACCTGGTAACCAGTGTCATCCACAAGAACAAGATCCACGAGGTGTTCAAGACAATCGCATTCACTTAGGTCAGGCTTATTGCTCTAACCAAGGAAGCTATGCCCTTACTATGGCCGGTAGTAAGGGGTCAGGCGGAAATACATAGGGACCCGATTGTCACTTAAACCCTAGCTCTCGCGATAAGCGTGAACCTATATATTTTCGAACAAGCAAGGAGAACCAGCTGGACTCACACAAGAATGAACAAGTAGATGTTTACTTGAACTACGAGAATAGAACTCAGTCCCTTATTAGTGGACTATTCTTTATGCACCATGTAATCATGTATCATGTGCTCACGAGAATATGCACCATGTAATCATATATCATGTGCTCACGAGAATATGCACCATGTAATCATATATCATGTGCTCACGAGAATATAAGTACACGTACTCAATTATTGCGAATACCAATCAAGTTCAACTATGGCACGTTAGTGTCCATGTAACACGATCAATCCAAGTAAGAGTCCATTAATAACAGACTTCAGTCAAGTAGTAGGGTATATCACTTTGTCACATGCCAAGTTTGCACGTACATATTCATATCACGTTTAAACACATTAAAGTGTCTACCACGATACCCTTACTATCAAATAGAGCTCAATACATTATACTCTAAACACGTAGTAGAATAGGTCATATTGTACCTAGACACAGTCATACTTCACGTATATGTATCGTTAGTAATCGAATACATTTTCTAACACATATTGTGTTCTGTAATCATTCTTATTAATTTAAATCGTAGTATTCACGATTATATGAATTATCTTCATATTACACTAGTCCCTATTTTCTTTAGGAACCATTTCAAGACAAGATATCTTCTTTATATTTTATATACTTCATTGAGTATATACACGATTAAAAACTAAATCATTTACACTTTAGTGCTTATTTATAGCACTTCCAATATACACGTATCAAGTTCAAGTATGTAGTAGAGTTAATAATTCTCTATCTAGTTTCATAACCCAATTCTTTGGTTATTCATACCATGTACCAATCAATCAAGAAGCCACATTCTATCAAGTAAATATATGCAAGATTTGTATATACACATCAAGACTCTTTCAAGTTTATTACCATACACCTATATTGGTGTCAAGGCACGTACAAGATTTTATAATCTTATATTCAAGTCTTAATCCAATTATTTGGATATTCAAGTCATGTACTTTTATTATTTTGTCTTATTGTCTTATACTTCAAGTTACTGTCTCATCTTAAGACATTCAAGACATTCAGGACATATACAAGATCTTATCATCTTATATCCAAGTTCTCAATCCATTTCTTTGGATGATTAAACATGTACAAGAGTTAATTATCTTATACTTCAAGTTCAAGCTAGGAAGATGAATTATACATCTTTCACGAATTATTTTCCAATCCTTTTCTTAGGACATTCAAGCTCAAGACATTAGTTGGTGCCCCTAAAGTACACAAATATTAACTTCAAGACACATAAAAGAGTTACTACTCTTATACTCAAGTTATCATTTAATTATGATTCAAGTTCACATTTTATTCGTTCACAAAGGGACTATTTTCCAGTACTAGAGTGTTCTACAACACTCATCTAAGCCATCTAGGGTAGTACCCTAAACCTAGACCAAGAATACTTCGAGTTCAAATTAAGTAAATGAGCTATACTACTCATACTTACAAGTTCATAATCCCCTACATAGGATATTCGAGCTCAAGACACTAATTTGGTGCTCTCAAGGTGCACAAACATAGGTTCCAAGACAAGCATAACACATAAGTGCTTGTTCATAGCACTTTCAAGATACATAAAAGAGTTCTTCCTTTTATACTCAAGTTCTCATTTGAGTTCTATAAGTGTCCATGTACAAGACTAAGTTCTCATTTTAATTCAATGAGTATACATGTTTAAACCAAGTTCTGATGCCCCTAAGGTGTCACAACACTTGCTAGGACATCTTATACTAAGGTTATATACCTTAACTAGAGTTACTTCCAACTTATACAAACTTTAAACAACATTTTGTTCTTCAGGTAACTGTGCGGTCGCACACAAGCAGGTCCATTCCTTTGAAAAACCTTTCAGAAAGATGGGCGGTCGCCCAAGAGTTTTTGTGCGGTCGCACAAGGTACCAAAATGCGAAATTTTTATTTCTTTCCCAGGTTAAGAAATTTCCCGTCCCAAGCGTAGGAGTAACTTTTTATTAACATTTTAATACACCCAGGAGTATACAAACATTTTCTTAACACTTATTTTCAAGCTCAATTCATTTCTTTTACCGTCCCATAAATAATAGGACAATTTCCTTTTATTCCAATTTAATATTTCACCGTCCCCAAAAGTATAAGTACAATTTTATATTATACTAATATACCCATTTAGAGATACTTCCATTCATTTCCCCGTACCACAAATAATGGTACAATTTTTCTAATAATATTTAAATCCAGTTACTATTTTACCGTCTCCCGAATAGGAGTATAATTTAACAATTTGCAAACTCAGGAGGTTAACCAATTTGAAGCACTTTTCAGGTTTCTTTCATACATACACAGTATATTTATACTCCCTTCGTCCCAAAATTACAAGTATCACAAAAATTGCCCAAAACACAATTTTAACAAGAACAAGTAGCGGGAATAACATATATGCATGTTATTACAAGTAAGGGGGAGTCAATAACTTACCTAGTCAAAAATCAAGTTGACCCAAATTAATTTCTGTTCGGCAGGAAACGCTCTATTCAACGCCACGAATATTTATCCGGGACCAGAATCACGAACAGAGGAATAATTAATCGCGAGGAGTCGAGAATAGGAAGAATCCTAAACTTAACTTTTACCCAGAGAGAGTACGAGAAAGATTTGGGAAAGAATGCCTTTCTCAGTAGGCAAACACTAGTTGATATACATCAACTATCCAAGAATTGCAACTAGGCCCCTCAAGTTCTAACTTTGACAAAAGGCCTCTAAACTTTCAACTTTGACATTTAACCACCTTAATTTTTCTAAAGTAGTTAAATAAATTAACTTAAATAAAATAGCATATAAATATGCTAGTCAAGAATTTAACAAATAAGTCAAATATTTAACGATAATAAGGATGGGCGTTACACAAAACATGGGTACCATTTAGCAATTAATTGTTAGCGTACAAAGGGCACCCCCCAAAATTTGGTCTTTGAGATTTCTCATGCACAAGATTAGGATTAGATTAAAAGAGGGGAGGCAGCCCCTCGCTTCGGATTCGAGCTTGGAACGGACCATCGCGGCGGGAAAGCTCTTCCTCCATAATGCTGCTGCGTACCCAGAAATCTGGTTAAGCTAGGATAGCCCCTACCCGGCTAACCTACACGTCTGGAGGTGACCAAAGCAACTTTGCAATTAGAATTTGCCATTGCTCCCTCTTTTCCCTCAAGTCATCAATTCAATTTATTAGTTAAAATGACCAGGGGTGCCAAAACATAAATAAAAAATTCAGGTATCTAAAGGGTACCCATATTTTAGGTTTTGAAATGCTTTATTTATAAACAACTTCGATAACTCAAGGGATGACAGTGTACTGTAGACTCGATAAATCAAATCAAAAATTATCGACTCGGGGAATTTCAGTATTAGTGCGCTTTTTGGGAGATTCACAATTTGATCACAATCCTTAGGCAAATTACAAAAATTAACCTAACACATCTTAAGACCGGCATAGATAAATCAAGGTACATGATTGTCTTCATCGATGATCTTTGGTTGCGGATTTAGTTCTCAACTCAATTAGTCGCAGCCTAAGATTAGTCTGTTTTCATATTTAGCTCTTAATAAAGTGATTTTAAAGAGATGTGCAATTAAGAAGCACTTTGATTATAACACGAGTTCATTAACTGAAAACAAATATTTACAAGACAAGCAAGCAAATAAAATTTGTACAAAAGACGACACGTAAGTTTGATTTAGAAGACGAAAGATGTGTGAGCACATTTTAGGATGGGCCCGAAAGCAAAAGGGATTAGAGTTTGGGCGGTGTGCCCTATTCACAGCAAAAG
Organism: Campanula takesimana; assembly: GCA_026119855.1. Taxonomy (NCBI): domain Eukaryota; kingdom Viridiplantae; phylum Streptophyta; class Magnoliopsida; order Asterales; family Campanulaceae; genus Campanula; species Campanula takesimana. The sequence goes on from JAOWBW010000630.1 coordinate 22,257, forward strand.
AGACACAATCCCTCAGGTCGATAAACCTCCATCATTTAGCAAAAGAAACATTTTCTCGCGCCGGTAAACTGCGGTCATTGTAACAGAAGGAACCTTCCTCGGGGGTCAGGAAGCCCCTAGGATAACCTTCACAACATGTTACTGAGTCTGGATTAGGGGTTTCTTGAGTACCCCTTGGTCGAAAATATCCTGTATAGCATGGCAGAGTGAGAAACATTCATCTGTGGTATGCCCGGTACACTTGTGATAGTTGCAAGACTTAGAATGATCCCAATCTTCTAGCAGTACATATGGTGGTTGATAATCCTCGAGGGGGCTTAACATTCCACACTCAAGCAAATGATGAAACATTTCAGACTAGGGGATATCATACTTGTCGAAGTCCCTAACTTCCTTTTGAGGTTTGGGGGTATAACCTTCCTCTTTTGGCACAGAATGTTTGACGTTGTTCATGACGGAAACCTCTATAGCATCGATCTTGACTGTGGTCGAATCATTGGTTACTGGAGCTTTCCCTTTTCTTGGGTCACGACGTGGAGAGTCCTTGGGATTCATTTCTTCTGTGAAAGGTCTTCCCTGTGGGAGACTTTCAATTTCCGAGCAAGTTCTAGAGCCATAATCTCATCTCAGGTAGCAGGCAGCTCTGGACAGTCATCTTCAACTGTGACATTAGGGTGAGTGGACTCACGCGCCGGGGTCTGAAAAACAGGAGCACTTGGATAGAGATTTCCAGGCGGAGTTTGCTTCAATTGGTCCATACAGCTTTGCTGCCCAAATTTGATTTTGATTGATTGATTTGTCATGAAAGTATCCATACAGTCAAACACCCCCTGTTGGAACATGTGTAGGTTTCGCAGCATGACTTTTGTATGAGCTTCTAGATGCTTATCAAACCACCCTTCAAACTCTGGGCTTGTTCTAAACTTGGATGAGCCCCTGATTCCATTTACTGACTTATGTTTGCTGTTGGCCATGCTTGACGAGAGAAACCGAAGTAGATCTTGATCAAACTGGTGTATGGAACTGACCTTGAATACCACACTAGAGGACAAATAAGATTCTCCCTCTACAAGAATGGGTAAAAAAGAATGTTTTTAATTTTTGAAATGAGTTTTCTTTTATGTATAAGAATAAAAGAAGAAAAGGTATACAACTTTGAAACAAAATCATTTTTGAGAAAGGTTGAAGCGCAAGCAACGCACAAAAACCTAGGAAGTCGGACAAGCACTTTGCTTTGTTTTGACACGTTCGATTATTAAATCCTGGAATAGTGGATACCGTCTCCAAAGTATAGGACCAACGTTTTGCACCTGTACTAATGGCCGTCCAAAACCCCTAGCGAAGGGCCTATACTCTTTCGGGGATCCACCATTCGGGTTACGGTCTATGTGAAGGTCTTGACAATTTCGGGTCAATCCAAGCATTTCAATTGATATCTACATTTAGGTTCTTTATAACCTTTTGGGAAATGCATAGGATTGAAGGGAAATTGCTAGACAAAAACTGGCTTAGAGTCGAGGACGTGTCATTTTTGAAAACATGGACATCGAGGATTTAATGGTTGGCTTGCATGAAGGCTTAACTCTTAGCCACGGCAGGAGACGCGGCCTCGAGTCGGGAAAGGCAACCACGGGTATTGATTCGGGGGAGAAAGAGATCCCATCACCGCGCAGGCTCCAAGTCCCTAGGGTTTGTACGGTACAAGTGACGTTATAAGTTTGAAAACGTGAAAGTGTGTGAGGTATCTATTTTTTTGGAAAAATATTTTTTGAAAAAAAGGAAAAAGCACACATTTTTGTTTTTTGATTTTCTTTTTATTTACACATAAAAAAGAAAAGGAAGAAACCTACAAAACAGATGTTAGAATATATACATGCAAGGCAAGAAAGGCATATAATGGCGGAAGCACACAATTGAGTCTAGCCCACTTTTGAAAAATGTCCCCAGCAAAGTCGCCACTGTAAGAGCCCGCGCTCGAAACCTCTTTTAAAAGATTTTGCGCTCGCGTCCTCACACAATGGTTACCCTACTTTGGTTTTAAAAATAGAGTCGCCACCTCATTTTATTGTAGGAAAATAGAGATAAAACCTTTTTTGTTTGAAAAATGAGAAAGTGGGTTCGGGGGCTAAGTTACGAGAGGAGAAGGTGATTAGCAGCACTCCGCTCACCCTTATGGTCTCTAGCATGCTTCCGCCTACGCTTGATTTTAGTGCCTTTTTGAAATGCCTTGTTATGCCCTAACTTTGAGAAAAATGTGTGTTTATGTACAAGGGAGTCTCCTAGTCTAGGTATGTTCATTTGATCGCAACCGGGAACCGGTTTGTGTGGATTTCCGATTGGTTTTGAAAAGAGTTTGAACACATTTAGAAAAGGAAAACATGTAAGAGGGATATAGGGTTATGTACAAATTATACACATATACACAAAAATGGGAGACAAATCCCATATATGAATGAATGTCCATGCAAAAGGTTGATGTTGAGGTTCAAGGGCTGCTGTAGAGTTTCATGTTAATGTACCTGTCCAAAACTAATCCAAATCCAGAAACAAAACTTAGGATTTACTCCCAACTCGTTATGTAACACATATGAATTTTTGTAGAATTTATGGATCAATTTATGGAGCTCAAATCATGCAAAGAACATTGACACAAATCTGCCCAGAACAGGAAAAACATGGCATGTCAGACTTTCATGACAAATTTACTCTATCATAACTTATGAATCTGGAAAAACACAAAACATGAAAATTGAATATCACATATAAAATATGATTTTTGCCAAGTTTCAAGCCCATAAAACATGTTTATTGGTTTGAAAGGACCTTTGACATTTAGATGTCAGAATCTGGAAATTGTTAATCTGAGAATAAGCACTTGATTCAAGAAATGAAAAGAGGTATTTTCTTAGGTCAAAAAATTATTTAAAAAGCATGAGAATTTTCTTAGTCCGTTTAGAACAAATATTATGTTTTGACCTCAGCTTGAAAACCAAGTTTTTATAGATTTTTAAGTATGAAACACAAGTTGGTCAGAAACACAACAAACAAGACAGCATGTCTGGGCTACGAAAATGTCTTTCAAAACATGACTTAAAATTGTAATATGACCACAAAACTTGGCATGCATCATATTAAATATGTAAGAAACAACTTTCATATTTTGAGATAAGTCCATAAACGGAGTTATGATGGAGTAAAAAGGACATGCAACTTGGGCATGAAAAAATGGGCTTGAAAAAATGATCTAAACTTGGAATGGGTTCATGCAACTTGGGGAATTTATTCATTAACATATTATTAACATATTCAAGTATCTATTGAACAACAAATATGAACAAAAACGTGGATAAACATGAGGAAGCAAAAAGTGGACAGATTGTGCACATGTTGGACAAATGAACCATATCATGCTTAGATTTGACATTTAAGCTTTGAGATTAACACAAAATGAACATGCAACACATATATACATAATGGAGATTAAGTTTGGACATTTACAACATATTTACATGAAGATTTACAACATAAAACATGAATTACATGGAGAAAATGGGAGTCTAGCCATTCTAATGGCTAGACTCTAAATCTAACACATAAAAGTCTACATTTTTACAATCTACCACTTACATAGAGAGAGTCTTACCTATTTTAGATTTGTGAGGGGGTGCTTCCTTTGCTTCTAAGGGAAGGCTTTTAGATTTGTTTGGAGTTTGAGAGGTTGGATTGAAGAAGTGTTGTGTTTGCTTGAGTTTGAGAAGTGTTTGAAGTTGTTTGAGGTGTTTGGAGTGGTTTTTTAGGTGGTTTTGGGGTGGTTTAGTGGTGGAGGAGTGGTGGTAGTATGGTGGTTGAGTGGTGGTGTGGTGGTGGGGCTATGAATTTGCAAGAACTAGAGAGAGAATTTGGAAGGTGGAATGAGGTGAATGTGTTGCTCTCTCCTTCAAATGAGATAGATGGAGGGTATTAGGGAGGAGGGAGGTGGTTTTATTTGGACCAAAGTACCCCTAGGTGAGTGGTAGTGGAGGGTGGTCAGCCATACTTCGTCATTAAGGTGATAGTGGAGAGCAAGGTGGCCATTAACATGAGCAAAACCAAGGAGGAAGCAAAACTATTGGAAATTGCTGCAGGAGCCGTACGGCTATAATGGGGCCATACTCCCCCCTTGTGGCCGTACGGTCACCAGAAGATATGCTGAGTCATTTTGTCTGCCACGTGTCATTTTCTGATTGGTCCACAAATGTTGACTCACCCTTTTTGAATGCTCAGCCTGCTGCCACGTTTGAGAAGCCATATAAGGTGTATTTGCATTATTTCTGGCTCCGTTTTCTCGTTCTGTAATGTCCCGAACTGCTCCGGTACGCGTGTAACGGTGATCCGGTTGCTCTTGCCTCCAACACGAAAGTTGCTCGTTGTAATTTTCTGATCACAATGATATATCTTAAATATGTTAACAAGTAAGGGATAACATAATATAATTTTAAATGTAAAGGATGACTGGTAAAAGGCTTTCTAAGGGTGCGGGGCCCGCCGTAGGGCCCCGACGCTCGATTTTCGGAAAATACGCCTATTTGCTCGGTTTTGAGTCCTGATCATGAATCCGGACTCAGTTTTCCCATCCTATGCGCCGATAATACGGTCAGTAGTCCCGAACCGCCAAATCTAGGGTTTTAGGTCAATTATCGCGCTTAGACCGATTCAAGGGTTGGTTTTAGGGGTGCGAGATCGGGGTGTCTACACTTATCCTTTTTTAAGGATATATTGGGAAGACCTTTTACAAGGTTTGATGCAGCAAGTTTGGCTATGCTTTTGAGATTATGATTATCCATTATTTTGTGCCATAACCAAGCAAATCAGATTGATTGTAGGTTAGTAGGCACAGGGCATTTGAATCTTGAGTGATTTACAAAGACATGAAATAAAGATTACCTTTTCTAAAACTAGTTAAGATTGTTTGGCCATTTGGACTCTTAACTGTGCATAAGTTGTGAGTGCAGACCACATGGAACCCTTTGTCACAGTCTTGGCTAATGCTGATTAGGTTGTTCTTGAGTCCTTTCACATGTAACACATTTGATAATATTATGCTTTTGGTGACTAGATCTCTTTGAGGTTTGACTCTGGTTGAGAGTTATCTCTATTTAACATTTGGACCATTCTTTGAAATGAAGTTTAAAGCTAGCCTTTGTTGAAGGTCATGTGCCTGCTGCATCTACTATCTAAATACTAGATTCCTTTATTCCAATCCTACAAAACAGAAGTAAAAATCAACATGGTCCACTTTGAATGTGGGTCCAGAGGGTTTGATATACTTAGGGACCCAAACCTTGACAATTTCTTAGGAGGGGTGGAGTTTCTAAGAGTACAAGGTTTTATGTTGAAAGAACTGAGGTAGGATATTATTTGGTGCATATACGGAGTCATTATGAAGTTTTGGTAGTTTGTATTGTAAGGTTGAGAATTATAATGATGGTGAGGATGGTAGGCATTTAGGTCTGCTATATTTTATAATGACATTGTGAAGAGGTCGACTGTTTTCTATTCTGCCAACCATTTTGAGATCCTTTTTGAAAATTAGGAGTCCCATTATGGTTCTTACTAATTTTTTATTGTGGTTGACTGTTTGAAGCTTGATCTTGTGAGCAAACTTCCTTTATTTCTCCTTAGGATTTATATACATCCTGTTTGGTTTGAACAGGATAGATTGGTTTTCTTATTGTCTTGTCACCCATCTTAAAAAGAAGCATTTTTTCAAGCTTTCTTTCTCCTTCTGGGAGTTTGTATACAATAGTAGTGGGGTTGTATGCACCAAGACCAAACTGTCACTTGGGTGCCTTTAAGTGTAGAGCTAGTGAGACATTGCTGAACTATACTTATTCCCAGGTTCAGTCTTTTATTTAAAGGCGTGGTTTTCATCATTCAGGGCTTCGATTCTCATGTTTAACTCATTTAGTTAATTGGCAGCTAATGTGAATATGGCTGTTTCTTGCATTGAATACATCAGTATAGAGGTCTACTATCTCATCAGCTTGTTTCTTGTTTTGGTTTTGTAAGGCTATGACATTGGTTTCAAGAAGGTTATTTTTTGTTTTGAGACTGTCTAACTCCTTTAAAAATTAAATTGAAAGTTTTTAGTATTTAAGGCTTTAAAACTAGATTCTTGATTTTTCTTTCGAATTAATAAAGTGCATGCAAAGTATTTTAGACCTTTTAAATCAAGGGAGTTAAAATCACATATCTCTTTGAGTTCTTCTGCAGCTGCAAGAGCTTTAAGTTCCTCTTCACTATCTGTTGATTCATCTTCATTTGCTATGAGGCAAATTATGGCTTCCATATCATCATTTGAGTCTGATGATTCAGTTTCATCATCACTTAATTTTGATAGGAATGTTATCATCACTTGTTCTCTCTTGCCATCATTTTTAGTTTTAGCACAGTAGAAGAAATTGCACCTAGAACTATGTATGATCCCTTTCGAGTATGACACCTTTTTTTAGAAGAAAAGTTCCTTGTCTTTTTTGTTCAGGACACACTTGGGAATAGTGTCCAATTTTCTCACAATTGTAGCATGTAACTTCCTTCTAGTTCATATGCTTGTATTTGCCAAAATACTCCTAATCTGTCATTGTTGGCCATTCAACACATTCTCTTATTGGTAAGACATCTTTTTCATATTCAGGGGGGAGGTTTAAGAATATATTCAAGCATAGGTCTTGCTGTCCTGGAGTTTTATGGTCTAAAAGCTATCTTAGTAAGTCCTCAAATCTGGTTTTAACAGTACTTACTCTTTCTCTAGGGGCAAATTTAGAGTTATCAAGTTACCTTAGGAGATTGTATAGGTTTTGTTCTCTTACACTAGTGTGTTTAGTGAATTTAGACTTGATAACGTCACATGCTTCTTTTGTAGATTCAACTTTTCCACTTTCTTGGGCCAAAGAGTCATTAACATTTTTTTTGTAGTATATTTTTGACTTTTGGGTTAGCTGTTACTAGAAGTCTTTCAGTTTCTGTCCATCTGGAGTCTTGTATTTAGTTTCTCCTCCTTTAGTGTCCGTTTCAGTAGGAATGGTAACTTCTTCATGCAATACAAACCAATTCCAGACACTATTAGCATCCAAATAAGTATTGATTTTTGATGAATTTTTTTTTAAAGATCCACAGTCATCAACATGTTGAATGTCCTTCTCATTGTTTATTCTTGGTTGAGGCATGGTGGTCTTGATTCAGGATTCTTCATAAGATGTTAAGCTTGAAGACACTTGAGTCTCTTAGAAACCAGCTCTGATGCCAATTGAAAGAAACTGTTGTAACGGACACACTAAGTAGAGAGATAAATTCTTACTTGAGAAGGTCGACTATCTTTGAGATAGTTCAACTATCTTTGTGTGCAGTGTGTGTGAATAAAAAGGATGAAATAATGAATGGGAAATGTAAATGAATAAATAACAAGTGTGTGGGTGTGTATGTGTGTGTGTGTGTGTGTGTGTGTGTGTGTGATTGTGTAAAGATATAGAGAACAAACACAATGATATAACGTGGTTTGGAGTAAAGCAACTCTCTTACGTTCACGCCTCACTGTCATCAACAGTGAAGAGAGCAATTCACTATAATCCTTCATCAAGTAATTTCAAGACTTGCTAGGATAATTCCCTCAGAATTTTGCAACTTAATTAGCCTTACTAACTAAGTTGTGCTTGTTGCAAACTTAAAAATAAAAGAAAAATGTTACACAAATATGAAGGTTTTGTTGATCTTTTAATTAGCTCTAATAAATAGTGATGCTGCCAAAAACGTGTCGGATCAACCCTTCGTCTAGCGGTTCGGATAAACCCAGCAATGAGAACTTTCCCATTCGGATCTGTGCACAATTAACAAACGTAAACTATGCCGGGGCTTCACCGGCGAAGGCACTCCGGCGTGAGAGTAAGAATACGGGTGGTATATGAGAATAGAGAAATCAATTGACTAGTTTAGAGCCAAAAAGTTCATTACCCGTTTCCTGTGTAGAGGACCTGTTTATATAGGCGTGGGTGAATGAGTCCTAACTTGTCAAGTAAGCCAGAATGCCGTATTGATCTAGGACTCGTATTCCTTGGAGATAGACTCCTGATAAGGATGATGATATCCCAGTTATCTTGTAAAAGAGATATCCTTGTTTAGATAAAGATTCTCAATGTTAGAGTTGTAATAGAACTATGTATGTGGACTCCCTGTGCTAATGGGAGGTTTATGGTACACCTCGGCCCGTCATCTAGCTCGGCTCATCATAGAGACCGACTAGGGATTAGGCCTCTTAGGACTCGGCCTAGGCAAGGGCTACCTGCTCGGCCTGATTGATGTCGGCTCATAAGCACGGGCTTCTTGTGAATGGGCCTCTCGGTATAGGCCTTTTAGGTGTGTGGTCCCAGAGTGTATGGGTCCCATTTAACCAATTCGGTTTATGTCGCTCAGTGGCCCCCGAGTTTCTATCTCGGCATGCCGAGTAGGAACTGGACTGATTATTTATTGAAGCTTCATTTATTGTTGATTTGATAGTCAGCCGCCAAATCCTTAATGGTTTAGATTTCCTGACATCATCTCGATTTGTTTCAGGTGAAATCATTATTCTTCTTGGACAACAAAACCTTCATTAATTGCTCCATAATGAGCAGTATAAATACTCCACCCATTCATATTCTGGGGATATATGTAATCCTCCCCTTGATATCTTGTTCTCCAAAATTTATTCCTTCTTTTTCTTTCAAGAAACTTCAGATGGCACCAAAAAGAGTGTATGACGACGCATTCCCGGAAGAGGTGGATTCCGATATAGAAAATCAGACTGAAAGTTCAGATTCGTCAAGTAGCGGCAATTCTATGTTTTCCTCAAAGAACACTCATTTTTTACAACGGAGGAGTCACCGTCCCACAGTAATGAAGAATTCTCAGAGCCAGATCCAATCTTTAATGAGAATGAGTTTTCCGATGGTGATGATGGTGACGAAGATGATGGTGAAGACCATGAAGAGGAAACGGATGAGGACGATGATAATGATGACATTGATGTTGATGACCAGGGGTATGACGGAGATCAAGAATGGGAGGAAGAAGATGAAGACCAAGATCAAGATTGTGATCTTTCTTGAATCTCTTATCTAGTATGACCAAACAGTTTCTCTTTTGATTTTGTATAGGTCAGGCCCCCGACCTGTTTGTGGGGGTCTTTTGCTTACATATAATGGGATTTTATCTTTTCTGTCACCATTGTTTCTGATCTACTTACTTAGCTTTGCATCTTTAACTTGGCTTGCACCCAATCATGAACCTGTGTATCTATTGACCTCTGTACGACTTAAGTTTCATCTTCATCTCGACCTCGTCTTATTCCCCAAAGTTATTGGGAATGTCGGTTCATTATCGTAATGTCGGTTGCGTCCATTCGCGCAGTCGTGCAGTTCACGTGCAATTTTCGTTTGTGTTGATACTTATGGTAGTTAACGTTGTGGTGGAGGTTATATTGGTCTATAAATTCATTGCACAAGTTGAGCCGGAAAAGTCGTTTGCTTGACTAAATAAATGTGGTTGTTCTTGGGTGAACAAAGTTGGGGTCTTGACAAAGGCGGAGGTGGAGAGATATATTCGGAAGTAGAGGATTCAACTCAAGGTGAAGTTGGGGTGATATGAATTATGGTTCGGGGAGATTCAAAGTCAATGTAGATATTGTTGGGAATATGCATTTGAATCAATGACTATTGGTTAAGGATATGTCCGCGACAAGTCGAATAATTCCTAGGACTTGAATTGGCAAAAAGAAATCCTTTTGGTATAAGGATTAAGTTTTATTGGTTTAATTAGATTTCTTATTGGTACATGGAATTATTCAAGAATTAGGAAGTCGTTTCCTGATTAGAATAGAATTACTTTGTACACAAGAAATAAGATTCCAATTACTTTGTACACAAGGAATAAGATTCCTGCTTTTTTAGAGATTTGTGTATTTATGACTAATAGGCTTTAAAGGAAGTTAGGCGTATTAGCCTGACAACGTATGGAGATCTTGGCATTGTCCAGTAATGCTTAAACCGTGCTTGGTGTATACGTGATGTGAAATCAACGATGTAATAAAAGGAAACTTTATTGATGAAATCAAACTATGGCTATTTAAGCTATCAGAGGCTAAAAACTAGAGACCAAAAATCTAACCTAGAAAGCAATAAAAGATAGATGGGTGTCGAGGTATTACTGATAGTATTTCCTCAAGTGCTCCGAATACCATGGGTGTTTCAGCTCTTTTCCTTTCGGAGTTTTGAGCATGTAGGTCCCCTCTCTGATAACGTGAGTAACAATGTAGGGACCTTCCCAATTTGGAGAGAGCTTGTTTTGCTGAGCCTTTAAGTGTGTCGACTCGATCTTTCTGAGCACCCAATCACCGACTTCAAAAACTCTCTTCTTTACCTTGCTGTCATGGTAGGCCTTGGTCCTTTGCTTGTAATTTATCATTCTTAGCTGAGCAGTCAGCCTCATTGCTTCAACTAGGTCTAGGTCTAGCAGCTGGTTATATTCATTGACGACCTCGTCATAATTGGTTACTCTGAAAGTAGGAAGGTCCATCTCGGCGGGAGCCATAGCTTCTGATCCATAAGTTAGTGCAAAGGGAGTCTCCCCAGTCAGCCCCCGAGTAGTTGTGTGAACTGCCCATAGAGCAAGGGGGAGATCGTCCAGCCACTTTCCTTGGCTTCCTTCTAGACTCTTGGTTAGGGCTCTTAGTATTAATTTATTTGCTGCCTCTGCTTGCCCGTTACCTTGGGGATGACTGACTGATGACTTTTTATGCTTCACTCCTAGCCTGTTAATTCCTCAGTAAAAGTGTCAGAGAACTGGAGCCCATTATCGGTCACAATAGAATGAGGGACGCCGAACCGACACCATATGTAGTCGTGGATGAAGTAGATGGCGTTTTCCTCGGTAATCTTTGCCAAGGGTTTAGCCTCCACCCACTTGGTGAAGTAGTCGACTGCCACAATCACGAACTTGTTGCTTCCCTTGGCCAAAGGAAATAGCCCAATGATGTCGACTCCCCATATATCGAATGGCCATATCGGTATGACGAAACTTTCCTCCACCGGTGGTACTCTAGGCAGGTCCGAGAAGCGTTGGCATTTGTTGTACTTCTTTACGTAGGCCTGGGCATCTTCTCTTAGGTTCGGCCAGTAATAACCGTGTGTGATTATTTTATCAGCAAGAGTTCTGGCCCCCGGGTGTCCTCCACAAACTCCTTCATGTACCTCGTCCAATAATTTCTTTGTGTCTTTGGGGGAGACGCATCTTAGGAGGGGTTTGGAAACGACCTTCGATACAAAATATCGTTCCAGACTATGTACCTGGCCGTCTTCTTCTTTATCATCTTGGCTGCCAACTCGTCTTTTGGTAGTTTTCCTTTCTCGATGTAGTCCTTGTACTCTTCAATCCACGTTCTTTCTTCGTAATCAAGAATTAGGATCTCTAGCCTCTCGTAAGCAGGTTGGTCGGCGTAGATGATCAATGGATTGATTTCTTCTGACGTGGCCATTTTGGATAACAGGTCGGCCTCTTGGTTGTGCTCTCGTCCTACTTGTCTTATTTCCCAGAACTCCAAATTCTTAGTCAGATTCAGGACGAGATCTCTGTATTTAGTCAGCATGTGATTCTCGGTATTATATTCCCCTTTCACTTGGTTCACCACGAGTTGGGAATCACTATAGGCCACTAGTTTGTTTGCACCGATGAACTTTTCCCTTTCTATTCCCAAGATCAAGGCCTCATATTCTGCTTGGTTGTTTGACGCTGGGAATTTGAACCTGATGAAGTCACGGGCCACATGTTCACCGCCTGGACTTGTTAAATACACTCTAGCTCCACTTCTTTCTCGGGTTGTTGACCCGTCTGTGTACAAAAACCCAACAATCACTTGGAAAATCTTCTAGGGGCTCTCTATCCATTGGGAACTTCCTCTTCCTAGTTGTCGGCATGTGTTCACTTGAGAATGCGGTCTTGACTAGAAATTCCACTAGAGGCTGTGCCAATAATGTCTTCCTCGGATTATAGGTTATGTCGAACTCGGTCAATTCAATGGACCAATTGAGTAGTCGGCCTGAGCTGTCCATCTTGTGAAGAATCTTCCTGAATGGCGCGTCGATATAAACCGTGATGGGATGAGCGAAGAAGTATGCGTGCAGCTTCCTGGCGGCTATCACCAAGGCGTACGCGATTTTCTCGGCGTTAAAGTATCTCGACTCGGTTTCTAACAATGTCTTGCTCACATAATAAACTGGCCTTTGAACTCTGTTATCTTCTCGTACTAGCACGGCCGCCACGGCTCTGTCTGTTGCTGCAAAAAATACATAGACTGTCTCTCCCATAATTGGACTGCTGAGTAGTGGAGGTGAACCCAAGTATTCTTTAAATTGCTGGAACGATGTCGAGCAATCTAGTGTCCAGTCGAAATCCTTAGTTCCCTTTAAGGCTTTGAAGAATGGAAGTGACTTCTCTGCTGATTTGGCAATGAACCTTCCCAAGGCGGCCACTCTCCCGTTTAGCCTTTGAACCTCCTTAACACACGTTGGTTCTTTCATGTCGACTAAGGTATGAATCTTCTCGGGATTTTCCTCAATGCCTCATTGCGATACCATGAAGCTGAGGAATTTGCCTGCCGTGACCCCGAAAACACATTTACTTGGGTTGAGCTTCATGTCGTTAGCCTTTAAGTTGTTTATAGTCTCCGTCAGATCTGGGACGTGACTTCCTGACTTGGTCTTGATTACCATATCATTGATATAGGCTTCCATGTTTCTGCCGATCTGGGATTTGAACACCTTGTTCACCATCCTCTGATAAGTTGCTCCGGCATTCTTGAGGCCGAATGGCATCATTACGTAATAGTAGATACCACCTGCTGCTTGAAAAGCAGTTTTTTCAATGTCGTCCTCGGCCATCTTGACTTGGTGGTAACCAGAATAAGCATCTAGGATGCTCAGAGTTTGGTGTCCAGTAATGGAGTCCACCAACTTGTCAATTCTGGGGAGGGGATAGCTATCTTTTGGGCAAGCCTTGTTGAGACCTGTGAAGTCCACACACATCCTCCACTTGCCGTTCTGTTTCTTCACCATGACGACATTAGCTAGCCATTTGGGGTATGTTGCTTCTCGGATGATTTCGGCCTTCAGTAACTTATCTACCTCGACTTCGATTGCCTTTTCTTTATCTGTGGAGAAGGCCCTTTGTCCCTGTTTGACCGGTTTGAAGAACTTGTCGACCTCCAACTTGTAGAGAGCTATGGCCTCTTTGACCCCAACCATATCTTCTACCCTCCATGCAAATACATCCAAGTTGTTCTTGAGCAGGTTGATGAGCTCGTCTCTTTCTTCTTGGGGGAGTTATTTCCCAATTTTTATCTTCTGCTCCGGGTATTCGGGGTTGATAATGACCTCATCCAACTGATCAACCGGTTTTAGTTCGGGATCGTCTCTGAACTCCAAGGTTTCCATAATGATCTGTTTGAATCTCTCCTTGTCCTTACCATCTAGGCTTAAGTTCTCCATATCCAGGAGTCTGTCTATCTCGGCATCCATATGGGTGGGTATCGTGGCCCCCGAGCTTGGGACGAGGGCGAGGGTTGCGTCACTCGGTTCGTCCGAAGTTGTGTTCATGGAAATACAGCCGAATCCATCCAGCCCATAGGTTACCTCGGTTTTAGTCGTGGCATTTTCGTTATCCAGTACGACCCATTCCTCAGGCATGTCTACTTTTATCACGCCGATGTTGGGGGCCGATGATGTGACCGTGGTTGACCTCGATATAGTAATGTTCCTTTCCGGAGTGTCTATCTCCATTTTGGTTTTTGCTTTCCTGGATCTCATCACGTGTTCCAAAAAGTGTTTGGGATTGCCGAGGACACAACCTATGCCTTCTGGGGTCAGGAACTTCACCCTTTGGTGAGGGATGGAAGCAACCATTCCAAATTTTCCTTGACTAGGAGAGCCGAGGATGGAATGGTAATCACTTGCCAAGTCTATAACGATGAACGTGATCATTGCCGAGGTCTTATAGGGGTACTCACCGACTTCCAACACTAGATCTACGTTCCCTTTTGCCTCGGCCTTGTGATTTGTGAACCCTTCAAGTCTTCCGTTGAATGGTGTCAGCATGGTATCCGGCAGTTCCATCTCCTTGAAGGTTTGTAGTAGAGCACATCCTTGGCGGCTCCTGAATCAATTAGGAGCCTTTCTGATTCACAGTTATCAATTCTACCCATGATGACCAGCGGCTGTTCCCTCATCGCCCTGTTTCCGGCTAATTCATTTGGAGAGAAACTGATCATTTCCTCCCCTTTATGAATCTAAGGGGGGATCTGATAAACCTTACTTAGCTCATAGATCTGCTCCTTTAGCCTTGTGTTTGAAGGGATTTCCTCTCTTATAACTCCGATCAACTTCGCCCGTGGCGGTCTATCTTCTCGGCCCTCCTCCTTCTCGTCTTCCCTCGGACGCTTGTTATCCTTCCTTGCTATGAACTCATTAAGCTTTCCCTGATCAGCCCATCTCTGTAATATTTTCTTCAAGGCGTAGCAATTATCTGGCTCATGCCCGTTATCCCTATTGTAGGCACAATATTTGCTTGCGTCCCTAGGGAATTTTGGGTTTTCTTTGAGGGGTTTTGGATTAGGAAGATTCACCACGTTCATTATCTCAGAGATCGGCTTTATGAGGGGGGTGAAGACCTCGGTCCCTCTGGTTCTATTCTTTCCTTGACTTCTGCCTCCGCTGGTCCCTTGGGCCGAGTCAGAAGTGGGTGGTTTGCTTTCTCGTCCTCTTTCCCTATCTCGGTCTCCGGAGATCCACTTATTTTTTTCTTCTGCCGTGGCCGTTGCATAAGCCACATGGTACAGTTCAGACTTTGTGAGGGGTTCTCTCACCGACAATTCATAGGTAAGATCATCTGATCTCTGCCCGTTAGTAAAGCATGTGATAATCTCACGGTCGGTGAGTCGCTCTTCGATCAAGTCAGCAAAGTTTCTGAATCGGTTATAGAAGCTCATAGTCGACTCGTTCTTCCCTTGGACTATATTGGCTAGGTCTGACAACCTTTTCTTTCTTGCTCCGGCAGTAGCAAAATATTCCATGAATCCCATCTTTAATTTAGAGAAAGAGTCAATGCTTCCCCTTTCCAGATCTATGAACCAAGATCTGGCCGCCCCAGTTAACGTACTATCAAAGGCCTTGGAGAGTACGTCGTCCTGGTTAGACAATAGTGCCATTATGCCCTCAAAAGCTTGGAGGTGATCCAGAGCGTCTGAGTTTCCGGAGTATTTGTCCAAGTGGGGTAGCTTCAATTGGGGAGTAGGTGGAGAATCTTTGATCCATAGCGCAAAAGGACGCATAGCATCATAATGAGTCTTGGGATTTCTCTGCCCTTGGTTCATTTCTATATTATCCAGCCTCTCCTGTAAATCCATGATGAGCCTTTTGCTTATTGCCGAGCTGCGATGAGAACTCCTAGGCTTTTCTCTTTCCTTATCTCGACCTCTCCCAGCGATTCGGCTTATCTCAGGGTCATCTAGAGGTCGTCTCGGTGGAGTACGATGAGGTGGTGCCTGCCTTGGTGGGGCTTGGCATTACTCTTCCCATCGCCGCCTTTCTCCTAGAAATCTTACGTCTGGAGACTCTGCCGCTCCTTCTTCCCTTCTCCGGTTTATTTGATCTCTCAGATCTCGTCTTCCATTATTAACTGGACCAAGTCGGCCTTCTAGTCGGCTTGTTTGAGCAACTCGATTTCCTGGGGGTGCATCACGTGGTTCCTGATGACGTCTGTCATCAGTACGTGGGTTTCCCCTACGGTCGCTCCTTTCTCTGTCTTCCAAAGCTCCTCTAGTGCCAGAGGGATGGATGAAGGGCGCCAAGGAATGGTCAGGGTTAAATTCTAGTAGGGCCCTTTGAGCGTCAGCTAGCTGTTGGAGGGTTGATAGGTTTTGCTGCAATAACGCCCTTCGATCAATTGGCGCCGGCCTAGAGGGGCCAGCCTCGGTATTCTTAGGGCGTGAAACTGTTCGCCTTCTCCGTCATATTGATGATTAATCTCCGGTGGAGGCCCATCTGGAGCGTGTGTGCATTCTGCCTCCTTGAGGTGGAGGAGGGAGTCCTTGATTCAAAGGAGCATTGTTATTCATCCCGTTAGGGGGGCGGATTGAGATTGGCATCTGGTGAAATGCTGGCCTCCTGATCGTCGGCGCGAATTCCAGACATGAGGAAAATAAGGTTATCCGGACAGAAAGGTTCTTCGATCGACGTTTCCCGGCAATGGAACCAAACTGATGCTGCTAAAAATGTGTCGGATCAGCCCTTCGTCTAGCGGATCGGATAAACCCAGCAATGAGAACTTCCCCGTTCGGATCTGCGCACAATGAACAAACGTAAACTACGCCGGGGCTTCACCAGCAAAGGCCCTCCGGCGTGAGAGTAAGAATACGGGTGGTATATGAAAATAGAGAAATCAATTGACTATTTTAGAGCCAAAGAGTTCATTACCTGTTTCCTGTGTAGAGGACCTGTTTATATAGGCGTGGGTGAATGAGTCCTGACTTGTCAAGTACGCCAGAATGCCCGTATTGATCTAGGACTCGTATTCCTTGGATATAGACTCCTGATAAGGATGATGATATCCCAGTTATCTTGTAGAAGAGATATCCTTGTTTAGATAAAGATTCTCAATGTTAGAGTTGTAATAGAACTCTGTATGTGGACTCCCTGTGCTAATGGGAGGTTTATGGTACACCTCGGCCCGTCATCTAGCTCGGCTCATCATAGAGACCGACTAGGGATTAGGCCTCTTAGGACTTGGCCTAGGAAAGGGCTGCCTGCTCGGCCTGATTGATGTCGGCTCATAAGCACGGGCTTCTTGTGAATGGGCCTCTCGGTATAGGCCTTTTAGGTGTGTGGGCCCAGAGTGTATGGGTCCCATTTAACCAAGTCGGTTTATGTCGCTCAAATAGTTTTATGAGATCTCTATGAGGTTTGGCTATCGCAAATAATGGACAGCTTAAGTGTGCAAGAAGGGGTGTTTGCTTAAAAGCTTTTGCAAGGAAGAAGGTGTGTCAAAAAGGGTGTGTTTGCAAGGAGTGGTGATGAGGTTTCATAGTTCTTCATAATATATTTGTTGTTTCTCTATGTTCTTGGGCATCTTGGGCATTTCATTATTTCCATTATCTTTGACTCAAATAGTCTTTATGAACAGTGGCACGGCCGATTTGACTTTGACTGAGATCTTAGCTATTATGACATGTCACTTGGATAAGGTCTCCTATCTTTGTTAAAGTCCACTATCACAACTGGTATGAATATATAAGATAACTAGATTAATACCCGTGCGATGAACGTTTTTTATAAAGTTATTATTCAATTCAATATTTATCAACAACAATTAATAGTTTTTATTAATTTTTCTCACCTTTATTGATTAAAAGAATATTTTATAAGAATTAGAAATATACTTCTTTCAGGTTCTTACTTGCTCTTTTGGCTATCTCAGTTTAATGTTCTTACTTATTGTACTCCTTTAATGGCAAAGCAAACAGTATTTTGGACTTTTATCATCATAAAGTTTATATATTACAAAAAAAAAAAAACGTTACTTACCTATCCACTTTTCACTCACTTGCTTTATGAATGGACAATTATATTCTCCAGTCATAACTACTCTTAATCCAATTTTGTATTAATTCTTTAATAAGCGTGTAAAATCAACTTAAGAACAATAAATCGGGATGGAGAGAGTATTAATATTTAGAGGATACAGTTATCCAGTTAAATTATTTATTTTTATAAAAGTTAAAAAAAAAACGTTATTGATAATGTTTCTATTACCGATTTAATAACTATTTTTGAAATTTTATGACGCTTAATAATTTTACATAAAAATATTAATCAAAGTTTAAGTATGTTTCACTAAAAATATTATGAGACCATGTAGATGTAGTATACCGGACAATTGACAAATCAAAAATGTGTACATCGAGCAAGGATATAGGGAGACTAAAAATTTATTGAAATTTTGGAAATATTTTATTTCAGGTGTGAAAAACGAAAGTTTGTGGATTAGTATGATTTATGGAGTTTTATTCATTATATACTTGTAAATGAGAAGTTTAGAAAGTAGATAATAAAAGATTTTTATACACTTTTGTTACTAAAAAATATTTAAAAAATGAAATTTTTATTTTTTCCAAAATGATAAAAAGACATTCACGGAAGGCTACAAATCAAATTAAATGAAAGGTTAAAAATATTTTGCTAATATACAATTTAAGTTATTGGTAAAAATAATTTTTTTAATTAAAATAATATCTATTAAAATGGAAATATATTCATTTGGGGGGGGGGGGGTGGATAATAAAGATTTGAAAAAATAAATAAACTGAAAAGGGCAACGCACTGAAAAGGGCAATGCCAGGGGCACAAAAAGAAGTTAACAAAATGATGGAGTAAACTACTTTTCTGCCCCTCGTACTATGGCCCCAACATCAATTTAACACTCGTACTATTGAAACAACAAATGTATGATGCGTACTATAGTTTATTAGCAAAATTAACCAATTTACTATTCAGTCGTTAACTTTCTTAACACACGTTATTTTTTTAACGAGCATTAATTTATAACTAACTTTTGTTATCTCCATCATCTTCCCAAACCCAACATCCACCCCACCCTTTCCCAGCCCAACACCGCCACCACCGCCCCCATCACCACCGCCCCCATTACCACCGCCACAAGACGGGATCCCTGCACAGCAGCCGCCGCCGGGACATGAAACTCACCAAACTGGTTCCAATGCCTGCCTTCACAAAGTAAACCCCTCTAGAGTCCTAGGCGACAACAACAGGACAGGTATAAACCAAAAATTCCGGCCAAATGGCCAGAATTCGAACCAAATTCAGCAAAAAATCAAAACCAAATCGCATATGTAAAATCGAATTCCGATTTCGTTAACCGTTGGATCGTCGTGAAACTTCTGGGCTTTGGTCGCATCCCCTAGGCGCACATGATGACCGTTGGGATCTTCCAAATAATTTCCGGAGAGGAGAAATGGCCGGCGGCGAAAACTGGCGAAAATCTCCAAAAATTCGCTATATTAAAAATCAAATTCCCGCTTCATTAACCGTTGGATCGTCATCAAATTTATGGAGTATGTTCGCATCACTCAGGCGCTCATATTGACCGTTGGGATCAGCAAAATAATCAGCGGTGCCGGAGATATGGCCGACGGCGCAAATCCGGCGAAAAAACTCAAAAATCGCCCCAAGTCCCTTATTTATCCATCGTTTGTCTGTCTATCTGGGTTGGAGCTGCCATTTTTTTATGTTTCTTCCCAAATCTGAAAACCCCAAAATTTGGATTTTGGGTCTTCGTACAATTTTGTTGTTGCTGTATTTGTTGTGTTGGGTGAATGGCGAATTGAAAATGGTGGAGTTGGTTCGGTAGAGTGGTGACTGGTTGTGATGGTTTGTGAAGATGATGGAGATAACAAAAGTTAGTTTTGTTAACATAAAATTAATGCTCGTTAAAAAAATAACGTGTGTTTAAAAAAAGTTAACGACTGAATAGTAAATTGGTTAATTTGCTAATAAAAACTATAGTACGCATCATACATTTGTTGTTTCAATAGTACGAGTGTCAAATTGATGTTGGGGCCATAGTACGAGGGGCAGAAAAGGAGTTTACTCAAATGATTGATACAAAATGAGGTGGCGATATTTTATTGGTTCATCGATTGTGGACCCGACACACTCTAACAAAAAATACCAATAGAATTTTGACACATTATTTTGTAAGCAAAATTTTGTGAAACTTTTTGTGACTTTATATTTACCCAACTGAAAATAAAAGAAAATTCTATAATCATGTAAACCTAATTATCTCTTGAGGTGGTCTCCCATTAGAACAAGAGGATCCGTCTCATGTGTGAGACGGGTCGGATCCTGACCCATGGGCATGACCCGCCACGTGGCAGATTTTTTTTTTTTTTTTTTTTCAGTTGTTATATCTTATTTTCGGCTTTTCAGTGGTTTACCAAAAGTAATAGTTACCATCTCTTAAAGTAATGACTGTATACATATAAAGTAACATTGTTATAAGTAAACGTAATACCTGTTTTAAAAAAACATAAGCTCGTTTTTACCCATTTTTTTCAAATGTAATACTAACTATAATTACATGTAACCCAAACAAATCTAAATGTAATTATAATTTATACTGAAATATAATAGTGCTTTTGCAAAAGTGTAAAATATTGTGTATTTTGATTTTATTTTTTAGGAAAAAGTAACATTTGAAAAATAATAACTTATGTATATGAATGTAATTGTTTATACAAGTAAATGTAACACTTTGATAGATGAAAATTGTAACAGATTTTCTATAGATAATGTAATACTTTTACATGTATCATGATAAATTGAACCCCATTGTAACTTTATGAAAACATATAGATATAATATTACTTTTTCTATACATATGTATTACAAATTATGTATAAACACAATTACATATAAGTAAACGTTCGTTACATTTTAGTTGTAAATAAGTATTACTTTTGGCAAACGAAAAAACATAGAAAAAAACACTGTTACTTTTCTGTATATATGTATTACTTTTCTGTATACAAACTATTATATATAAGTAACACGTTTGTTACTTTTAGTTATAGTAACTATTACTTTTCAAAACCGAAAAAACCAAAAATGAAAATATAAATTTTTAAAAAAAAAAAAAATTCGGGCCTATGAGAGAGACTGCCACGTGGCAGGGTCGCCCATGGGTCCTGAAGCAGCAGCAAAAAAAAAAAAAAAAAAAAAAAAAAAAAAACATATGAAAGGGTGCCACGTGGCGGGTTATGCCCCATGAGCCTTTGAACTTGTTCATGGACCGGGTCATGAGCAAGGATCCGACCCGGCTCATCCATGAGACGGATCCCTTGTTCTCACATGAGTCTTTGTCTTATCTCTTCCTTCCCACAAAAGCTGC
This sequence comes from Campanula takesimana, assembly GCA_026119855.1. NCBI lineage: Eukaryota > Viridiplantae > Streptophyta > Magnoliopsida > Asterales > Campanulaceae > Campanula > Campanula takesimana. The sequence goes on from JAOWBW010000630.1 coordinate 43,281, forward strand.
ACAACTTCCGAGCTTTATTTCACTGAGAACTGTGACTGCGTTCGATTATTGTTCCAAGACATTAATTGCCTTTCCACTGAACTGAGATTATGGAGAGACGGAGACTATGCGAAAGCTATTTCAACCGGTTATAAACTGTTAAAATGAAAAATAGGACTATAGGAGCAAAATGGTTTTAGCCTAAAAATTTAAGCGGGAATAAATTGAAGGAGAAGCTGCCAAGTGTCAAGGATGACATCAACGTTTTCTGCTTTGGTATTACTATAGATGGACCTTTATTTGTAAGTTTCTTCAAGTATTCTTCATTGAGTTTGATCTTTAAAGATTGAATTTTGTTGTTGCTTGAGAGTGAATTGTTTTATTTGAAAGTCTTCATTTGAATCATTGCTAATTTTATGTCAAAACAGTTGTTTAGAAAATTAGGTTCTAACAAAACTTTAGTTAATACTAGGCACAAAAACAATAGTTTAATCAAATGAAAGATGGACTCCTAAAAAAAAATCAATTTTAGACGAACAAAACCATACGCAATGGCCAAAGTCAAATAATATCTAAAGCCGATCCAAGAAGCTTCTTAGATAAATTTTTGACTAAGTAGGCCAACAAAAGAAAAGTATTCGAATGTGCCGAAGAATATTGATATATGTCAAACGTTCAACCTAAAATGGGTTTTTTTTTTGCGGGTTAATGACAATTTAGACCCTGAAGTTCATACCACCCTTCCAATCGAGCCCCGGATGTCTTTTTTCGCCAGATCGGACCTTGGGTAATTCATTTTCGCCAGTTAAGGCATTTTGACGGAATTCATAAAAAACTCAGTTAAAAAGCATGTGCCGTGCACGTGACTAACTGAATTGGTTGTTTGAAGTTGATGTTTCTTTTAAGGGGCTTAATGAAAATTCGAAACTTAAAGGGCTGAAAATAAAAATAATTAATAAAATAGTAAATAAAAGGGTTTTTAAAGTTATTTTCAAAATATTAATAAAAAAGAAAATTAAATAAGAATTTTATTTTATAAACAAAATAAATCAAATTTTACATTTACCAACAAAAAATCTTCATCCAATGAATATGCAACATTTTATAATTTATAATAGAAAATAAAAAAAAATAAGACATTAATATATTTACTTTTTCTTCACCCACATAATGATACTAATAAACTAAATAACTATTTTTAGATTTTCATTAAGATAATTATTTTTGTTCAAATTGTTGGTCAAAGTATAAATTGCTTGACCAAGAATCCTAAGTCGGGCGGGACAGAGGGAGTATATTTTTAGCAAATGCCTTATCCAAATCGTTTTTTACGTTTTACCAAAGAAAATTATCATTAAATACTCTGATGCTCGGACTCTTTAATTTACTCCTCCATACCCGTGTCGGACACACGTATTTTAGTCTTGTCGAGACGAGTCCGGCGAGGTAAACAAAAGAGTCTAAGTATCTTAGATTAAATAAATATGCAACATTTTATATTTTGTAATAGGAAATTAAAATAAGTTACAATCATTTATTTTAGAAAAAAAAAAAAATTAAGAAAAAAAAAATCTTAGAATAGCAGCCACCATCATCTTTAACAAAAAATTCTTAAACATTTCTCTGGTGACCACCCCTTTCCCACCATCCTTCCAGCTTCTACCCACCATTACCTTCACAGCCATTATTGATATCACTACCCTTCTTCAACAAGTTCGACCAAACCCCCAACCCCTTCAACCAAACCGGGCAAAACCCCCACCCCTTTCTTCAACAAATCCGGCCAAAAAACAGAGTGGAACCAACCTCTCTTCAACACCGTCGTCTGGCCGAAATTTCATGGGCAGATCAGAATCGGAATCAAAATCAGAGATCGGAATCAAAACCAAAACCAAATTCAAAATCAAAATGGAACAAACCCAGATCTGGGTTTCCAAACCTAAAAAAAAATCATAACTCAAATCAAAATCAAAGATTGAAATGGGGTGGTATACGGGATTGCAGTCGTAATATACTGTGATGAGAATGAAGAAAAGAGGAGGCCGGTCGTGTGGTAGTGGTGCCCTAGGCACGTTTGATAAACGTTGTAATTGTTATCATTTATTTCATATCAATAAAGAGATGTTTTGATTATTATTGTTGTTCATGTTTACTTATAATAATCTCCGTCCCTAGTACTTGTAAGCACTAGTATAAAGGCTAAATGATCATGAGATGATCATGTTAGATTTATGAGTACTTGTTTGGAACAAGGTACTGGCATGACTCGCTGTATGAGATTTATGTCATGGTCTATGTCGTACATATATCTCATATTAGTTATGTCATTCGAATCCTTAGACATGAAGTTATTATAGTCTTCCACTTGATGAATATTAGTTTGACATATTCAAACGCTACCTTTAACCGGGTAGTTATAAAGGGTATGATTGGCATAATCGGATTCACGTAGGGAAAGAGTAATAAGCTAAATGGATTTGTCCCTCTTCGGAGAGATGTCAAGCTTAGGCCTCTCGTAAGAATGATGTTGATGAAAATGTTCGGCCGGACTCAAATGAATTGATTAGATCAATGTCATTTGTATTATCAACATGTTCGGAATCGAGAAAGTATTAAACAAACAGGTTGACTTGTTGACCATGACTTGTGTTCAATGACATCGTGGACAAGGGATTATGACATGTTCTAAAGGAATGCGAATTTGTATCTAGTTATACTAGTTGGGTAGGTATGACGGTTTGCTAGAACCTAATCATATCTTATGGTTTCATGTTTGAACCCCTTGCCAACTTAGTGTAATCCTAGAGGGTCACACACAATAGAACGAATCTTAAATAAGGTCTATATTGGAATTTGGAAATTGGGAAATCTGGGGAAAGTGTGCGACCGCACAAAAGAGCTTGGGCGCCGCACAGTTTGGCTCAGAAAGTACCAGAAACCTTCCAGATAGATGTGTGACGCACAAACGTTTGGGCGGCCGCACACCATGTCGGGACTGGTTTCCTAATTTGATTTGGAAAAGAATTTTGGACGGGTTTAGACACAAGTTACCTATTTGGAATAGGTCTAACTTGTATATAAACAGCCAAATTCGGGCCAGAACATATCATAGTTTTTGTGCAAGTCTCCAAAGGGTTTGAGAGAGTTTTATTTTGTTCTAAGATATCATAGATTGAAGAACAAAATAATACACAAACTAATATTCCATATAGTTCATATCAATTGTGAAAGTGTGTTTCACAATATTGGTCTAGCAACCAAGATCAAGTGTTCTTGATATTCGTTCGTGGTGTGGATACCACTAGAGGGTGAAGCTCATCATCTTCAAGTTCGTATTCTTACTTGTTCGTGATCAAAGTTTTCAATTTCTCCACCAAGATCAAAGACCAACTCAAAGTCATCAAGGGTTAGTTTTTCTAGTATTCATATTGTTGTACTTGATTTAATCATATGAATGGATCTATGGGCTTTGGGTTTCATGAAAATTTAAATGCTAATTTCCGTTGCGCATGTTACCACGAAACCCAACAGTGGTATCAGATCCCCGTTCATGTTGATTATTTCAATACTTAAATCATGTTGTGTGTATGTAAAATTGTTTATGTGCCTAGCATGATATAAATATTGGATCATATGATGTTTATGTGTTATATGATTTTATGTGGTTATTGTTTTAAACTTTAATCGCACTATTGAATCGCACTAAAAATTATGTTGGATTCTGAATTGTTTGATTATTAATTTTTGATTGGATCAATGTTTTAATAATCGGGGAAAACAATTTTGAGACAAATTTTCGAACTTTAAAAATTCTGTCTGATGCTACTGTGCGACCGCACAGAAAATATTGGGCGACCGCACAGATTTTCTTGGGCGGCCGCACAGTTGGTCAGAATCAGAATCAGAGTCTGGAATTTTGATGGGGTCCAACCGAATCAGTGACAATACCGGCCAGACTTGCTGATCTGGAGCGGGTTTTGGGCAGTTGGTTTGGGTGTGGATCCTGGGGTTTGATTTTCCTATTTGTTTTAGTCTTGTGATTCTAAGATTGGTTCAAGATTTGGATGGCTAATCTACGTTCATCGAGATTGTGCTTCCCAAACTTGATCGCAATCAAAGTTTCAAAGATAAAACAAAGTTAGAATTATGAAGAGTTCATAATTGCTAAAATTGAGAAGCAAAGTTCTTGATTCAAAGATTGGAGATCCATGTGGAATTGTGGATGCAATTGGCCTACGTACATCGAGACCATCTATTGCTTAGTTTCGGCCACATGGATTACTTTCTTGGTTTCTTGAATTAGTGCGGAATTGTGGATGCCTTATGGCTTAGTTTCGGCCGCACTTCTTGTTGTCTTGATTTGGAAGATGATAACCAAAGTTCAAAGAGTCTCATCCTCATAATTACAGAGAAACTAATGACACATAAATATTATGCTTAAATTAATGGAGATTAATTTAGTGGCTAAACTTGATGCGTAACATGTTTATATTATGTGCTCATAAATGTGTTATGTGCTATATGTGATGAACCTTCAAAGAAAACTTTAAGTTCTTTTTGCCATGACATGATTAAAACACTTGTTTATACATGAATGATTTTGATGTGGGTTCGCCTCCGCGAGGTGCATTAATTTTATTCATGTATGAGCAAGATGAGGTTCATTGATTCAATGTGGGCTTGCCTCCGCAAGGTGCATTAAATTGAATGGTTCCTATACGTTTAAAATGGTTGAACTTAATTAGGCGTCAAAACAGTTTTGGGCCTAGGTAAAAGATGAGATTAAACATGCTTTTGAAATTGGATTTCTAAAGAATCTCATAAAAGGATATAAGAATCATATGGGATATGATTGACATGATTGTCTACCTAATTAATTTAGTTTTGAGCGGTCCGCCTCCGTGGACTCAAAAGTTAAATTAAAGTTGGATCTTATCCCAATTAAATTATATTATACATTTGATGTATATGAAGGTTATATAATTTAGTGGGAGTATTTTGTTTGAAAAATACATTATTTATTTCTTTAATGAAACCGGTACTTATTAAATTTTGGAAATTTTGCATATTTGTAGAAAATGACTGCTAACACTCAATCAATTTCGTTGCGATCGATCCTTGAGAAGGATAAGCTCCAAGAGAATGGTACGAACTTTATGGATTGGATCCGTAGCCTAAGAATTGTTCTAATGCAAAAAGATAAGTTGTACATTCTCGATGGGCCTCTTCCTGCTGAACCAGAATGACATGCCCCCAAGTCCCGGGATTCCCTAATAGAACCTCGAACTGGTGCACGTGACTAACAATAAACGAGAAACTGAATGACACCTGATTATATCAAAATGACATCATATATATACTCAAGAGGAACGAGCTAAGATAGCTCACAACGAGTTCTATACCAAGAAAATTTAAACCAAATGGTTATACACAACGGAAACATGCCTAGCACATAAGCTGGCATTACAAGAACTATACAAGTCTACCCAACATAATGAGTCTAAACAACTGA